>OVAN01005554.1:10439-23254 GCA_900406275.1 Anastatica hierochuntica | reverse complement strand
GTACTAACTGTACGCTTGCAGTGATTTCTTAGGTGAAAACCTGAGCCATCATGTATCAAAGCAGAATTCCACAATCTATGTGGGTAGAAGCCTTCTTTACAACAATATTTTTTGGGAATCTCGTACCTTCTAGAACTCTCTCAAATCAAAAGAGTCCTTTTGAAGCTATGTATGGCAAGCCAATAATCTACACTGCTTTGAGGGTCTTTGGGTGATAATAATTTCCTCATCTCAGGCCTTATATGAAAAATAATTTGGAATGTAAGTTTCTTACCCGTGTATTCCATTATTATAATGAATAATACAATGGCTATAGGTGCTTGTATCCACCATCATGCAAAGTGTTCATCAATAGACATACCCTCTTTGGCAAACAACACATTTCTTTCTCAGACATTTAGAGCAAGTATCACAAAGAAGTGATCCTCCTCTCTGGAAAGTTGGGAGCCATGCAAATCTTCAAACACAAAGTAATGATCAAAATAATTTTGTACCTGAGATAGAAGAAGGAAATTGTAGAAGGAAAGTTGCGATCAACCAAACATAAGAAGAAATAATCCAGCTAGAAGAATCTACATGTCCAATAAATGATGATAATGTTAATGAAGAAGAACAAGAAGGTAATGGATCCTCTGATTCATAATAAACTTTGGACAATGAACTAGAAAATGAGCCAGAACAAGTTGATGCTCACATGCTTAAACAACAAGAGATTCCTCAAGATGCCCTGCAACTCATCCCATGACTATAACAGTTAGAAAAAGTATAATAAAACTCAACCCCAAATATGCACTCTTCACATTTAAAATTAACTACGCAAAACCAAAGACTGTCAAAAAATCATTGATGGATGAAGGATTGATGGATCTTGTTGTAATAAAATGGAGAGTATATATGAAATATAAAGATGGGATCTTGTACTTCCTTAATATGGTCAAAATCCCTTGGGTTGTAAATGAATATTCAAGACTAAGTTGAATTTAGATGGTTCCTTAAACATGCAAAGGCAAAATTAGTTGCGAACAGATATGAACAAGAAGAAGGAATTGATTATATGGAAACTTACTGTCCAATAATGAGATATGCAACAGTTTAGAGTTGTTCTTAATGAAGTTATAACCAAGAAATCGAATATAAAACAATTGAAACAAAATAAGGTTGTTTACATGGCAAAACCTTAAGGATGTGAAGATCTAAGCAAACCAAACTATGTATGTAAGCTAAAGAAAGCCATATACTGTTTAAATTAGGTTTGTGCAAAATACCTGGAATCGGAAATCAAACAAAAATAGGAGGTATTGAACCGAACCAGAATCGGTGTAAAACTTGAACGGATCTTAATCATCTAAAATCGAAACCAAGCTCGTACCAAACCGAGAACTTATTGGGTATTTGAAATATCGAATCACAATTTTACATCCAAATAGTTTAGTTATATTTAAATTTAGGATAACTTAAATATCCAAAATTGCACTTATAAACTTAAAAATATTAATTCTTGTGTACAAAAATAATCAAAATAACTCATGTTAGGGTAAAAATTGACAAGGCTTGTCGTGCTACTATGGAAAGCAAATATTGAAATGTAGATTTTATTGATACTTTGGTCAAAGTAGGGAATAAAATCGAATAAGAGCAAGAACCCTACTTTATATTACAACCGCCTTGTTTATGTCGAGTATTTTGTCGTATAAAAGTATATGCTGATCTTAGGTTTTGGTTCACTTTCTTATAGTAAATTTTCGTGTAGATTTGTCTAATATCTTGTAGATCTGTTGGATAGTTTTTAGAATATCATCAATATAAACAAAATTCTTTATATCCTCGTCGATTGCCTTTTGTAAAGTCGATTATGTCAAATAAAGTATATTCCCTTTCATGTCGGTTGCAATGATCCTTGCTCTCTTAGATAGAGTTTTACCCGCGCATAAGCATGACGTTTTTAGATGTTGTTCCCTAGTCGTTTGAGCAAGGTTTTCTGAGCCTAAAAGCAGAGAATTTATTGATCTCCAACAACTCAAGCATCCTTAAGTTTTAGCCATAAAATAAAAAAAAAAAGCTCTCAAAGCTTGGTTTGAAAAGTTCAGCCTATTCCTGATAAGTTTTGGCTTCAAATGCGATTATTTGGATCCATCTCTATCTATCTATTATCAAGGTACATATTTGATCTTCTTACTTATATACATTGATTACATGATTCTAACATAAAACGATGAAGATCTTGTGGCAAAATTAAACCGAGAATTCTGAATGAGAGATATGGAAAGTCTACATTATTTTCTTGGAATTCAGACACGTTTTCATAAAGATGGTTTTTTCTTGAATTAATCCAAGTATGCTCAGATATTCTAGAAAATGCAGAGATGATTGATTGTGCTTCAATGTGTACTCAATAACTTTGAATATGGATAATATATGGCCATGATCATAAATTCTCATAACCAAAATATTTTAGAAGTTTAACAAGTAAAATTCAATATGTTACCTTTAGAAGAGTCGTTATTCAATTTGTTTTAAACAACAAATGTCAAAAGATGCACTCGTCAAGTGTTTCAGACTTTAATTTATTGAAGAGGATTTTGAGGAACATCAAAGGTACTATTGAGATGGGAATCAATACCTATACAGAAACAAATTCCATTCTCAGATGTTAAAGTGATAGCGATTGGGCATGATGCATAAAACTAAAAGGTCTAACAGAGGATATTGTACATTCTTGGTTCTAATATTATATCTTGGTCAACCAAAAGGCATGCTATAGTCGTTATGCTCTACAAAAGCAGTGAACAAAATAATGTTTTTAGCTACCTCTGAAGTCACCTGGTTACACATTGATGGCCTGTGACAATCTTTAGTGCAATATATATCTCACAACAAACCCCTTGTTTCACAAGAGAACTAAACACTTTGAAGTTTACTATCATTATATTCGTGACAGAGTTGCAACCAACGCCTTGAAGTGAAGTGATAGCTTAGGTTTTTGCCTAAGATAACACTGCAAATGCACAGAAGTACGTTGTAGTGGTTCGAGATCGAATCCATAGAGACCAAAGGTAGCACGAAGAATGTCAGATCAAACAGCGGGCTAAAGCTAAAAAGATGTATTTTAGAAGATGCAAATATCGAATTAAAGAAAGCAAAGAAAGCAAGCAAGCAAAATTGGGGTTGTAATTCAATCAAAGAAGTGTTGGCATTGGGTATTCTCAGGGAAACAGTTCATTATTGACTCGAATTATATATTAGGGAACAAGCTTTAAACCGTCTTGAACTCCAACACTAATGTAGAACTGATCTACTTCTGTAGTATCAATTCCCTATGTATTAGAAATCTCGAGACTAGCTTCCGTTGACTCTCGATTTCTAATCATGCATTCCTAACAGGTTTGATATGTTCACAATTCACTTAAACATCAACTTCCGTTGACTTAAGAAGAATTGCTCATCTAATAAATACTTTCAGACATTTAATCGAACACTTTCGAGGCGTTAAATTACCTAAGAACAGAAACTAAGTGATCAGTTTTATTTCATGCATTACGAACAATCCTAGATGAAGATCCAATTCATTAAATCCCTAATCATACAATTTTATATCAACAAATCATGAATCCCTATGTGAGAACCCTAAACCATATGAATAGACTACTCACTCATAATAATCACATAAACATATATCAAATCAAAGAGAGACATGATTATATTTAACAAAAATAAGAGTAAAGGGTTCAGAGAGCTTCTCAGATTCAAAGCACAAAAGATGCTTCTTCTCCCTAGGTTACAAATCAATCTCTGCTTTAAAGTGTATAATGAAACATGAAACACGAGCCTAGGTCTTAGTGATGAAATCCGGTTCAAGATAAGTTTGATCTGGTTTTTCGTAAAAATCGGTCTGAAAATTAGGACAGGGATCGACTGATCCAGAGACAGGGATCAATCCATCCTTGTCCATATCTTTGGATATTTTCAAGCCTTCAAGAAAACTTCCTTCCAAGCTTGAAATCCATCCAAAATGCATTCTTTTCGCACATCCAAGCTAGATTCCTGTAAAAATAACAAAGAACACAAATCCCCACCAAAAAAAATCTGAGTATATACTAAAAACCATAAATCTCGTGTAAAAACCGTAGTAAAAACTACTAAAATACTGACACATCAAATGCCCCAGACTTGAATATTTGTTTGTCCTAAAGTAAAGTAAACGAAGACTAAGCCTGCAGGAAAAGAAACTCAAAAACCAAATGGATCGCATGCTATCAGAAAACCTTACTTTGCGTTACTTTCGTTAACCATATAAACTCAGAAAGTTAGAACATTCTCCCCAAGAATCGTTGCATAACATCCTAAGCCCATCCATACTCTAAAATCTGAACCTGTAAACTCAGCTTCCATGTTAATAACTCTCTACATTCATTTAAGATGGACGTGAAACTTTTCACCGAAGAACTCATAATCAGGAAATCAGGCTAGGTATTCAAGGCTTTTAGTGGTGAGGCTAGAGTGTTTCGGGTATCAAAAGTTGCGTCAAGATGCAAGACATTATGGAAAATCATAGGAGAGAAAGAGTATATTGATATCCATGTCCCCTAACTACCCAAGTACAAACCATCAATCAAAAAGTAAACCAGATATGTGCATTATTCAGGTTGAATCCAATCAACAAAATAATATGCAAATGCTAATTTCTAAACTAGATATGAAGAAATTAAAAACAATTTTCGATTTTTTTTTCAGAATGAAAATCTGGTTCAAATTAGCACATCAATGACGTTTTTAAGCTCTAAAATACCCATACAACATTAAGAAATGCAACATAATCATCTACACCACCTAAACACCCAACACCGAGAAATCAGACACTCAGGACCGTGTCTAAACCACCTAAAATGTACAATCCTACCTAAGCAATTAGAAGGATCATGTCTACCTTATTCTCTTCATTGTTTTTACACATGTGTGCACATAAGATGAAAAAAATGTATCGAGATTCAAGGAGATAAGGTAAGGGTGTGGTGCCTGCTTGAAGATGAGTCTGGTCACTCAGGATTACTAAAAAGGATGGTAGAAAAAGAAATGGGGATGTAATCCTGAATGATGGGTTTGATTCATGATTTTAAGTTCCTGGATCAAAGCATTTAAGTTCATTAGTAAGCCAAACAAAATAGAGTTAATAACATTTTAGACAAAAGTCTGAGTTCCAGACATTCCTGGTGGGGAGTTTGGTCATGAGTTATTCTGGATTGTCTGCGCTAAAAGTCCTAATGAAATGGTTAATGAGAATATAAATGAACTGCAATGCACAAAAATAATAGTCTGAAATCATCATGAAGCATAAACAATCCAGAAACTGACTCAATAAAAAACAACAAAATTACTCAAACAACACCAAAGGAAAAAGAAAAAATATAAATAACTTCCCCCACACTTATCTCACACCCGTCTCGGTGTGAAACAAATTCAAGGAAGGGGTAAGTAGTAAAAGAAAAGAAAAATAAAATCAAGATCAAAAGAAAAGGGAAAAAGTAATCTTACCTAAAAACGTGTGATGTAGCCGCGTAAATCCGTCTGTCTGGTGATCTTTTTCTGCAATTCAAGGGCTAAAAACACGAAAGACATAAAAAGCACCAAAAACCAAAGCACAAAAGCTAAAAACACTACAAAATTAACAAAAAAAAAGAAAATTACCTAGTGGGTTGCCTCCCAGTCAGCGCTTGTTTAAACCCATGATCTTGACTGTAATGGCGATGGATCAGTCTGGAAGGGCCTTGGAACTCGCCCTGAAGCAAGCTCCACCAGCGAAAAACTTCAGCTCAAGGATACTGCTCATCGCTTTCTTCATAGCAGTTGCTCCCTTCTCTTTAAATTATGGTGTAAGGATGGCCCTGACCTTTGAGAAAGGTCTGAATCTGCCTTTACGGTTCACTTTGTACTCAATAGCACTTTCATCGCATCCTAGAGGGATCAAGGTCAACTCAGAACTCTCCTCAGTACTGTGCTCTTTCTGCTTCACTTTCTTTTTGGTCTTGAGTTTTCTTACTGTAGAATGAACGTATCTATCCAGGACGTCATTCTTTTCAGCTATCTCCAATTTGTCTTTACTCAATAGACAATCCTCTTTGTCAACTCGTGATAAGGAAATTTGGAAAGATTCCTCAGTGTAAGGTTCCTCCACAGCCTCCTCAATCACATCAGTCAATGTGTCAACCCAAAATGTTTGTCCATCTATGGTAGGCTTCTTGGTTGACTTCTCGAGATTGAAACGCACATCTAGTTTAGCAAACTGCAGATCAATTTGACCATTCTTAACGTCAATCATCTCTCTAGCAGTAGATAAGAATGATCTACCCAAGATGATAGGATCCTTGGGTTCTTCGTCAAGCTCCAAGACTACGAAATCAATGTGTACATAGTCTTTCCCAACACCAACAGGAATGTTATCGAGAATACATATGGGCTTTCGAATTGATTTATCAGCAAGTATCAAGGACATCTTCGTGGGCTTATAATTCACCATATTTAGCCTCTGCGAGACAGACAACGGCATCAAACTAATTCCAGAGCCCAAGTCACATAGACATCTTACGAAGGTAAGAGATCCAATCCTGTGAGGCAAAACAAAAGACCTGGATCTTCGCGTTTCTCCGGTGTGATATTCTGAAGAATTGTGCTACATTCTGCAGTAAGAACCGATACACCTTGTTCTAAGGTCATGCGATCTGAGAGAATCTCCTTCATGTACCTCTTAAGAGAAGGTACCATCTTGACTACTTCAACAAAAGGCAATCGAACATGTAATTCACCAACTAGATTATTTAGTTTCGCATACTCGCGCTCCTTAATCTTTTGACGGGGTCTGGAAGGATATGAAGGCTTGGGTATGTAAGGCGGGGTGGTACATACTCATCCTCAACCTCCTGTTCCTTCGATTCCTCACGAATATCCTATAAACCCGCGCCAGGACAGGGATCGATCAATCCAGGGACAGGGATCATTCGATCCTTGTCCTTTCTTCTGATCGATCGATCGTGTCATATGATCGATCAATTGTAAAATTTCTCAATTTTCTATCATTTTCTGATACAGGGATCGATCGATCCTCAGCCAGGGGTCGATCGATCGTTGTCCCTGACGAGTTTTCATCCCTTTTTCACTTCGAACTGTGATAGCAAAGCAGTATTCCTTCGGATTCTTCTCCGGTTTGGCTGGAATGACACGTGGGGGAGCTCTATTGCTCGCAGAATTCTGAACAACCTGTTTTTCTAGAATCTTCATTCGAACACTCATAGTCTCAAACTTCCCATTGAGGTCACTGTACATGCTATTGACTTTCTGATTGATCTCCGCAGCAGACTTAGTCTTATTTTCCAGCACTTGGTGGAGCATTTTTTCATATCGCTATCTTCAGAGGATGTAGAAGATTTTCCTTGGTTCTGATTCTGATATCCCGATTGATATTTGTTCTTGAACCCTCCTGAACCAAACTGCTTCTGTTGATAGCCATTGTTCTAATTCTTATTCTGAAACCCGGAGTTGAAGACACTCTGATTCTGTTGGTATGGCTTATTCTGGAATTGGTTCTGTTGGTTGAAACCTATGTTACCAAAATTCCCTTGACCTCCAATGCAATTAACATCTGCTTGTCCACCATTCAGCTCCTGAGACATGAATTCTTGATACATATGTCCCATCTTCTGCTCTTGAAGAATAGGTGTATCGTTCTACTCTCCAACAAAGTTCACTCCCTACTGATCTCTCCTCATTAGCTCATCGAGCTTTGACTACAAGTCATCAATTCTCTTTGCATCTGATAACACAACTCCTCTACCTCGATCATAATCTGATCTTTGATTGGCTTGACTATTAGCCATGTTATTCATCAGCATGTAAGCTTCCTCCACAGTCTTGTTCATGAAATCACCATTGCTCGCGGTGTCCGTAGCATTCTGATACTTCTCCTCAACCCCATTATAGAAAATGTTAAGGAGATTCCAATCTAAGGACCCATGATGAGAACAGTCATTTAGGTACTCCCTGAATTTTTTCCAAGCTGCGTGAAAGCTCTCAGCACCCAATTTGTGAAATCCTACAATCTTGTTTCGTAGAGACATAGACCTTGATTTTGTGAAGAAATGTCCAAGGAAAGCACCATTGATCTTGTCGCATGTCTTCAGAGAATCATGCTCTAGGCTATTATACCATCTTGTAGCTTTGTCATTCAGCGAAAAAGTGAACAACTTGCATTTCAGAGCTTCAGCAGGCACTCCGTTATTCTAGACAGTATTGAAGATGGCTTCAAACTTATCCAGATGGTGCATTGGGTTCTGTGATGGCAGCCCATGAAATTGATTCCTGCTGCACCAAGTTAATGAGACTTGTCTTGATCCCAAAGTCCCTTCTATGGGAGGCGGACGAATCCCAGAATGATTCTCATAGAAAGCCTCCGCAGTGTCATATTGCGCCAGAGTCATCCTCTGTTGAGGTTGTTTTTCGCGTTGTTACCCCTTAGCTGCATTAGCACCACCACCAGCAGGTGGATTATCTTCGCGAAGGAGTCCAGGAAAGAGGGGATTTTGATGAACTTGAATGGGATCTCCTAAGTTGTCACCCATGATTTCAGCAAACTCAAATTCTTCAATAACCTCCAGCAACTTCTCTTTCTTCTTTTGTCTCTCTAGACGGGAAGGATCAACCTCAAATTCGAGAAGATTCGCGATCACTTGGCATCTAGTATGAGGCATGTTCATGCACCTAAAAGCAA
Organism: Anastatica hierochuntica; assembly: GCA_900406275.1. Taxonomy (NCBI): domain Eukaryota; kingdom Viridiplantae; phylum Streptophyta; class Magnoliopsida; order Brassicales; family Brassicaceae; genus Anastatica; species Anastatica hierochuntica. Next base: position 14,499 of record OVAN01005554.1, on the reverse strand, counting down.
AAAAAAAAAGAGAAGAAAAAGAAGAGATTAAACAAAATAAAGAAAAATGCCTTAGGCACGCAATGATCCTAAGTTCTAGGACTCCATATTGGTCCCCGACTTTGGCACCAGAAAACTTGATAGCTCAGGTTTTCGCCCGAGATAACACTGCAAGCGCACAGAAGTACGTTGTAGTGGTTCAGGATCGAATCCACAAAGACCAAAGGTAGCACGAAGAATGTCAAATCAAACAGTGGGCTAAAGCTAAAAAGATTTCTTTTAGAAGATGCAAATATCGAATTAAAGAAAGCAAAGAAGGCAAGAAAGCAACGTTGGGGTTGTAATTCAATCAAAGAAGTGTTCGGCATTGGGTATTCTCAGGGAAACAATTCATTTTTGACTCGAATTATAGATTAGGGAACAAGGTTTAAACCGTGTTGAACTCAAACACTAATGTAGAACTGATCTACTTCTGTAGTATCAGTTCCCTATGTATTAGAAATCTCGAGACTAACTTCCGTTGACTCTCGATTTCTAATCATGGATTCCTAACAGGTTTGATATGTTCACAATTCACTTAAACATCAACTTCCATTGGCTTAAGAAGAATTGCTCATCTAAGATTCTTTCAGGTATTTAATCGAACACTTTCCAGGAGTTAAATTACCTAAGATCAGAAACTAAGTGATCAGTTTAATTTCATGCATTACGAACAATCCTATATGAAGATCCAATTTATTAAATCTCTAATCATACAATTCTATATCAACAAATCATGAATCCCTATGTGAAAACCCTTAATCCAATGAATAGACTACTCACTCATAATAATCACATAAACACAGATCAAATCAAATAAGAGACATGATTGTACTTAACAAAAATAAGAGTAAAGGGTTCAGAAAGCTTCTCAAATTCGAAGTACAAAAGATGCTTCTTCTCCCTAAGTTACAAATCAATCTCTGCTCTCAAAAAGTTAGTAAAAGTGCATAATGAAACGGGAAACACGAGCCTAGGTCTTAGTAATGAAATCCGGTTCAAGATAAGTTTGGTCTGATTCTTCGTAAAAATCGGTCTGAAAATCGGGACAGAGATCGACCAATCTAGGGACAAGGATCGATCGATCCATGTCCATATTTCTGGATATTTTCCTGCCTTCAAGAAATCTTCCTTCCAAGCTTGAAATCCATCCAAAATGCATTATTTTCGTACATCCAAGCTCGATTCCTGTAAAAGCAACAAAGAACACAAATCCGCGCCAAAAAGATCCATATACATACTAAAAACCATAAATATCGTGTAAAAACTGTAGTAAATACTACTAAAATACTAACACATCATGAAGCATATTTATGCAGTACATCAACTTGCAGACATATTCATCAAATCGCTACAAGTTGTACCATTTCAGAGACTAAGAATCAAACTTGGTGTCAGTAATCTACTTGCGCCAAGTTTGAGGGGCATGTAAAACAAATACAAGAAGATGGAGAATAATCCAATACATTGAAGAATAGGAACAAAGACTTCTTTGCTCTTAGGCAATCGTAGAAAGAGCCAAAAACACAAAATTACATTCAAACAAGCCAAACTTGTTAGATTTATTTTATCTATAAACCTTAAACTATATCAGTTTTTGATTAATAAGAATTAGAGCGGAAGCGTACCTGATGAATTCATGCTTAGGGATCTGAATGAATTAGGGAATGGATTTTCCAAAGCAAACCCTGAATGACTTTAGGTCTCTGGTGATGGGGATGCAGAGAGTTTCTGTATTTTCTGTTAGGGTTGCTTTTGGGACCATAACCCTCTATTTATAGAGAATCAATTTTTAGTTCGGCCCCTCATCAAACTAGAATTTGTCAAAGGTATCCACATATTAGTATTTCATAACACTTATGCCCATAACATTTCCTTTATTACAAAGTGACCACTACAAAATAGCTTAATTAATTAATGGCTCTAACACATTTAATCCTTAACATATTTGACCCCACCTAATGATTCTTACAATCTCCCACTGGGTCATATATGTGCCATTAATTCCGAGAGCATAAAACAATCTCGTCCATTGACTGTAACAACATAGGATCATGGCTGCTTTTGTTATATTACTCATAACTAAACCTTCCATGGTCACTGAAATCAATACAGCCAAATGACATAGATCAATTATGAAAAATGTGGCATTAAAATCACATGAAAGGTGGTCAATACATGTCGATTTTCAACCGGTCCTACTTTAGTGAGATCCTTCAAATTTATTGTACAAAGTGTAAATTGAAAATTTATCAAAACTTTATTTCTAATCAGAAAAATTTACATAACACAACCAAAACATACATAGAACAAAACCAAATGATAAACTCCCGCTAAACTGAATAATCCTCAAACACTGAAATGTCCATTCGAGCAGTATGCTCATGAAAGACCTTAGTCACAATACCTTTTGTAAGAGGATCTGCTAACATAGATTTTGTCCACAAGTGTTCTACGGAAATCTCTCCACTTTGTACCTTTTCCTTTACGACTCGGTATTTAATGTCTACATGTTTAGACTTTACCGAACTCCTATTGTTGTTGGAATACAAAACAATTGTCTTATTGTCACAATATAACTTTAGTGGTCTTTCAATTCCTTCCAGAATTCAAAGCCCTGTGACAAAGTTTTTCAGCCATATTCCCTGATTGGATGCCTCATAAACTACTATCAATTCTGCTACCATGGTGGAGGAAACTAGGAGTGACTGTTTTGCACTACGCCAAGAAATTACTCCACCAACCAACAAAAAGACATATCCCAATGTAGATTTTCTATTATCTTGGCATCCAACAAAATCAAAATCAGAATACCCAATGATCTCCAAATTATCTGATCTCTGATATGTGAGTATATAGTCTTTTATTTTCTGTAAGTACCTCAGTACCCTTTTAGCTGCTTTCCAGTGGTCCATGCCTGGATTGCTTAAGTATCTACCCAAAACTCCAACTATGTACGCAATACACAGGCGTACAAATGTGAGCATACATTAGACTCCCTACTACCAAATTATAAGGGATCTTATGCATCTCCTGAATTTCTAGATTTCCTTTAGGGCACTGACTGAGACAAAATTTTTCTCCCTTAGCGACTGGTGTATCACCTGGTTTGCAATCCTGTATGCCAAATCTCTTAAGTACTTTATCGATATAGCTCTTTTGTGATAATCCAAGAATTCCTAGAGAGCGGTCTCGATGAATCTCGATCCATAATACAAAAGATGCTTCACCAAGATCTTTCATCTCAAAATTTTTCTTAAAAAATCTCTTGGTTTGAACCAGCATGCTCATATCATTAGTAGCCAATAGTATGTCATCGACATATAAAACCAAGAAAATACACTTGCTCCCACTGAACTTTTGATACACACAATCCTCAACCAAATTCACCTCAAAGCCAAAGGAGATGATAACCTTATGAAATTTTTGGTACCATTGACGAGAAGCCTGTTTGAGCCCATAAATGGATTTCTTTAACTTGCAAACCATATTCTTTGCATCACCTGAGACAAAGGTTTTTGGCTGCTTTATATAAATTGTATCATCAATGTCTCCATTGAGAAACGCCGTTTTGACATCCATCTGATGAAGCTTCAAATCATATTGTGCAACAAGGGCCATGACTGTCCTAAAAGAATCATTCGATGAAACAGGAGAGAAGGTTTCTTTATAGTCAATCCCCTCTTTCTGAGTATAGCCTTTAGCTACTAGATGAGCCTTATATCGTTCTGCATTACCATTCGAATCCCTCTTGATCTTAAATATCCATTTGCAACCAATACGTTTCTTTCCTTCTGGCAACAAAACGATGTCCCAAACCTGATTGTCTAGCATCGACTGATACTCCTCATTCGCTGCTCCAGTCCACTTATCTGAGATGGAACTACTCNATCATCTTCCATAAGAGTTTGATTTTCCTCATGTTCCATTAAAAATACTATGTAATCATCCGGAATAGCATTTTTCCTTACTCTAGTAGACCGCCTTAGATCAACTTGATCTTGTTGCACTAGCTCTTGAGGATTTTGAGTTTGACCTTCAT
>OVAN01005554.1:0-10431 GCA_900406275.1 Anastatica hierochuntica | reverse complement strand
CATGATCGATATCATCGACATCATGAGTTGGAGGAATAACTTCAGTATCAAACTGAGCAATAACTTAAATATCAACCTGAGGAATAACTTCAGTATCAACCTGAGGATCCGGATTTTCTTTATCCAAAGCAACTATATGAATCGGTATAGAAACCGGAACCGATTCTTCCTCAAAGATGATATCCCTCACTTTATTTCCCCCCCCCCCCCAAACTCAACATCCTCAAAGAACGTAGATGTTCCCATCTCAAAAATATTCTTTAAAGTGGGATTATAGAACTTATAGCCCCGAGATCGAACAAAATAACCAATAAAGTAACTGCTAATAGTTCTTGAGTTCAGTTTCTTTTCATATGGCTTATAAGGCCTAGCCTCAGCTGGACATCCCCATATCCGAAGATTCTTTAAACTAGGTTTTCTGCTAGTCAAAAGCTCATAAGGGGTTTTAACAGGTTCTTTAGTTGGTACCCTATTAAGAATGTAAGCTGCCTTCTTAAGTGCCTCTCCCCAGAGTGATTCAGGTAAGGTAGAATGACTAATCATACTCCTCACCATGTCCTTTAGAGTGCGGTTCCTTCTCTCAGAAACACCATTCATACTGGGAGACCCAGACATAGTGTACTGAGGCACAATTTCGCATTCCTCTAGGTATCTGGCAAATGGTCTTGGATGTTGTTCACATGAACCATCATATCTACCGTAGTATTCACCACCATGATCAGATCTGACAGATTTTATCCTTTAGTCAAGTTGGTTCTCAACCTCAGCCTTAAACCTTTTGAACACGTCCAGAGATTCCGACTTTTCATGAATAAGACATAAGTTTGCATATCTAGAGTAATCGTCAATGAATGATATGAAGTATTGTTGACGATTCCATGATGGAGTAGGAAACAGCTCACAAATATCTGTATGTATCAATTCAAGGACTTCTGTAGCTCTAAATGCACCTAATTTCTTATGTTTGGTCTGTTTTCCTTTAATGCAATCTACACAGACATCACAATCGATGAAGTCAACAGAACTCAATATACCATCTGACACAAGTCGCTCAACTCTATTTCTAGAGATGTGACATAGGCGTTTGTGCCGCAGAGTTCCTGAATTTGCATTTTCAAACTTACGTTTAGTGCCTATTGATTCAACACTTAAACTTTCCTCATTAGAGTTTAAAGTGTCAAGCATATAAATATTGTGATCATCCAAAAGTTTACCGGTTCCAAGAAGAACTGAATTTAAAGACAAAGCAGCTTTTTCATTCTCAGTTTGACAAGAATAACCGGATCGGTCTAAAGAAGGACCGAAAACCACATTTCGTCTTGAAGATGGTACAACCAAAGTGTCTTTCAAATCCAAAAAATAATCAGTACTAAAAAAAATCTAAGATGCGTGACTGCCTCCACATGTACCGGAATCCCATTAGCCACATGAATGCGTCTCTCAGCATCAGTTGGGTTTCGATAGCTCAAGCAACTCTGAAGTGAAACACTAATGTTAGTATTAGCAGCAGAGTCTAACCACCAAGTGTTTCTAGGAACTTCAACTATGTTCATTTCTGAACAGGCCAAAGCAAGGAACATACCTTTCTTAGCATGCCAAGCGTGGTACTTTTGGCAGTCCTTCTTCATGTGTCCACCCTTCCTGTAAAAGAAACAGGTATTTTCAACCTTATCCTGTTTCTTTTGGGTGGAACCTTTAGTAGCATCATTCTTAACAGGCTCGAGTTTCATTCTTTTGCACTGACCCTTAGAGGTGTAAGCCAAATGAGCACTTTCAGTCCTTTCTTGTTTCATTCTATCTTCCTCTTGCACACAATACGCAATGAGCTCATTAAGAGACCACTGCTCCTTCTATGTGTTGTCACTGGATTTTAATTGATTGAACTGAGGAGGAAGAGAGTTCAAGACAAAGAAGATGAGCACTTCAGCCGGAACCCCAATCTTAATTGTGTTGAGCTTTGAAAGAATGTTGGACATTTCCAAAATGTACTCCCTTATGTTTCCATTNAAGCGCAAATCCATCTCGGCAAGGAACTGTTTGAGATCATTGATCTCTTCACCACCTTTGAAGGTTTATGGAATGGTGTCCTTAATGATCATTAAACCAATGCGATTGGAATGCTTCCACTTCTCATAGACAGCCTGATACTCAGCAGTGCAGGTATCCGGAGGAGAAGCAGGTTGTTCCATCTTTAGCGCAAGGTCAAGATCCATACACCCAAGAACAATCTTAACTTTACTTTTCCATTCAGTAAAGTTAGAACCCGTAAGTTTTGAAATTGATCCTAAGTTGACAGATAAAGTAGCAACATTTGCTGAAAAGAGAGAACAAAACCTAATTAATAACTCACTAACCAAAGAAAATCAATATTAAATATCAAACAATTGTACATATCCCATCCAAGATACCAAGTGTACATTACTATCAATTCTTTGGACAATAATATTTACTACTAGCGGTACTCTTATTGTAATGATCAAACATTGACAATAATTCATGATAAATAATAAAACTTTCTTTGGGTCGATTTATCATTCACATGTTTAAATCCATATAATTGTCACATGTTTACCATTACAGATGTATGTGCACTTAGGCCGAATATTAAATCTTCCTTTGGGCCGATCTAATATTCGCATGAAAAAACACTTACGTATATATGTAAATTTGGCCAAATATAAATCTTTCTTTGGGTCGAATTATATCCGCATAAAATTACATACATACATCATTTAATATTTTTCATGGAAAAATATCATCAAGAGAGGTCTTCTTTTGGTCCGACATCTTGATTTAATTATCCACTTCTAATATTAAACTTTGTACAATCAAATTTATTTATTGATTTTAAACAAAAATTATTCTTGCGCAGACGTATAACAAGATGTTAGGAGATCTTTATGCAAGAAAGTTAACATGGTCGATTGGTTGAAAAAGAATTGGGAAGGGTCTTTAGTCATCCCAGAGCAGGGATTGAAGTTGGTCAATGACAAAATAATAATGTTAACCGATTCCTATACTTCCCCTTTCGAGTGGGCCAGCCAGGCCCAAAACTTTTTTTTTTAATGCTTCAAAGGTTTGGGCCCGAGAATTAAAAAAAAAAACAAAAGCCCAAAATTATTATAAGTGAAACGTTAGTTTCATTAAATGAAACAACACAAATATTTTTTTTAAAAAGTTTCTTCAACCTTCGAAGGTTTCACACCAGAAACCCTAAAAATTTTATTGAGTAACCACTCAAAAATTGCTATAATTCAGATCCGAAAACAATACTCAAAAAATTTCGAATTTTTTTTTTTAAGTTTCGAAATTAGTTTCTAAATGAGTTTAAACCTTAAATCGGAATTAAAGCTTTAGATCTATGTTTCATTCATGTTTTTCTCTAAAAAATCAACCAAAATACTTGATCTAAACATGCAAATTTATAGATCTAACACAAAACGAAATTACAGAACCCAGAACACATGTTTTAAGTATAAACTTTATGAAAAATTTCAGATTCAACGATCCAAAATTTTTAGTAAAATTAATTTCGAATTTATTTTAAAAAAGTAAATAAATAAATCCGAAAATCATGACATAAAACCTTAATATCGATCAGAAACTGAATATGGTGGCTCTTATACCAATTGTTAGATTTATTTTATCTATAAACCTTAAACCATATTAGTTTCTGATTAATAAGAACTAGAGCGGAAGCATACCCATGCTTAGGGATCTAAATGAATTAGGGAATGGATTTTCCAATGCAAATCCTGAATGACTTTAGGTCTCTGGTGATTGGATGCAGACAGTTTTTGTATTTTCTGTTAGGGTTGCTTTGGGGTACATAACCCTCTATTTATAGAAAATCAATTTTTAGTTCGGTCCCTCATCAAACTAGAAATTGCCAAAGGTATCCACATATTAATATTTCATAACACTTATGCCCATAACATTTCCTTTATTACAAAGTGAGCATTACAAAATAGGTTAATTAATTAATGACCCTAACACAATTAATCCTTAACATATTTGACCTCACCTAATGATTCTTACAAAACTGCCAACATGTTTTAGAGTAAAAGACAACGAACATCACTCTAAGAGTGTGACTTGTATAGAGGATTGTACTACTCTCCAAACTCACACAATTCAACTGTAAAATCATGGATTATGATTAAGATGATTTAATCGAAACTTTAAGGAAAATCAATAATAGAGGTTTTACGTTATTAAAGATTTATAGGTCTCTCTTTCTCTATCTCTTTCTCTATTACACCAGGAGGTCAGGGGATCGATTCTCCGAAGATGCGATTATTGCAGATTAATGGAGACATGCTTATTGGAAGTCTTCAGCGTGGTGCAAGCGAGGACCAATCGTCATGCCAGCAGATAAAGCGGAAAGATTTGTCTGATGAAGTATTGTCTTTGTAGTTGTTTCTCAAAATTTGTAATAGCAGCAGTAATATTTCAGACGATTAAAAAAAACTATATTGAAATTTCCAAATCGAATAACGAGCTAGATAATAAAAAATAAAAATTCAAATGGAGTCAAACTTTCAAAACTGGACTATATGAACCAAACCGAACCAATATTTTTTCATCGAACCGAACCAAATATGAGACGGTTAATTGAGATTCACTAAATATATATATATATATACAAAACTTGCAAGTTATCCAAATTTTTTATATCAGTTTGAAATAAAAATTTAATCTTATCGGGAAATTATGGATAATTTTCCTATTTTATTTTGAACGAATACAAAATAATGTCTCCTCTTCTGTAATGACTTGACAATTCATCTTTTTCACCCAAAGAATTTTTCCCATTTCAATTCCCATCATATTTAAGAGTCTTGTTTTCCTTTTTTCCCTTGGAATTAATTAGTTATTGTCGAAAAAGAACAATGCATTCACATATACTATTTTGCATCTTATTGGTCGATTGGAAACGATTGTGAATGTGAGATGTTACTGTAAGCTTTTAAAACTTTCAACTGTAAAAAATATAACTATTACTTAAGATTTTTAATTTTGCTCAAAATTTTAATTTATCAATTAATAAAAATATAAATTATGTCATATTGTTAACTATTGATAAATTCATAATAACTAAAACCATATACATTGAATAATTATTATTAAAATAAGTAATACTAATATCTAAGGAAAATTATTAAAATGCGAAATTAGATCTTAAAAGAACAGAAAAATAAATAATTATTAACTGGTCAAAAGATTTTTGTAATCATATTAGTATATTTTCATAAAGATCATTTGATTTTCTAGGAGAATGAGAGAATAAATAATTACTAATTGACCAAAAGATTTTTGTGATCATTTTAATTTGTTAAATTTAGGAAGTTAAATTTTCAAAAAAATAAAAGATGGAAAAGTCTCGTAAACATGACTTTAGAAAACAAAAAATTTAAAGAGTAAAATCAAACAACTTATAGTTAAGGCTTCAGAGAAAAAAAAAAGAAATCAAGCTTGACTGCGATAAAATTAACCGTTAAGACTTTAAAATCACTTAAAATCTCCGCAGCCCATACACCAATCGACCCCTTAAATATGTGGAAAATTTTTTTTATCACTTTGCAATCTGCATTTGTAATAGTTTGTGTAAGTGAAGAACTTAAGCATAGACTTCCTCTGTTTTCAAAAGGATCAATTTTACATAATCTCCCCACCCCCACCCCCACTATTCCATGGGGATTGTGTAAAAAAAAAAAAAGAGGTGGGGGATTATGTAAAATTGATTCTTTACCATACACTATTCTATACACGGGTCAAACTCTAGTTTTGTTTAATGATGAAGCATCAATTTTACATAACTTCCCACCCCCACCCCCACCCCCACATTGTGTATGGAATATTGTGGAACATTGTTGCATTATAAAATTAGATCTTTAGATTTCAAATTTTGAAAGGAAAAAAATAGAGTTTTGAAAAGTTAGTAATTTCCTCTTAATAGACGACTTAAAAAGGTTGCTAAAATTTCCATGGTAATATTTTTGACAAAATAAAATAAAAAGCCTTTATAATATAGTTTCCAAAAACACATTAAAATGTGGAAATGGAAATATACATTCTCTCCAGTTTATAATAACTTTTAATGTGTAATGAATTTTAGAGTTTTATATAACACGAAATTTATATTATAAATAGATGAAATGGTTACAGAAAGAAAATTAGAATTAAAATTTACTCATTATGATGGATCCATATAAAAAAGTTGGTATTTATCAGTCAACATGTATGATTACTTCCCGTTGTCGGCACTCACTTGATTTTTAGTTTTTTTTTTTTTGAAGGGATTCGGCTTCTATTTTTGTCAACCACACATTAATCAGAACAGCTCTCCCAAATTGGGCAACCAATTCGGAGAAGAAGAGTCTACAAAAATACAATCATGTGAAAAGAACGAGATTTTCGAGCCAAACTATCTGCTAGAGTGTTCTCCGTACGCAGGATGAGTGATATCAAGAAGTCTGTGAAGTAACCATATAGGAGCTGGATTTCGTGGGTGAGAGTATGGAAGGCTGGCCAATCATCCGGTTGTTGTATATTACTGATAAGTTCCGCACAATCTGTTTGGAAGATGTGGCAGTCAATTCTTCGGGTGTGTAACTCTAACATCGCCCACAGTAGAGCTTCCAACTCTGAATGGAGAGGTGAAAGGCTTTGTCGTTGGCACTTCGCTCTCATCAAGATTACCTTATTATCTCTACCCTTGCAGATCCATCCAAGTCTAGAAGTGGGATCAGATTGTTTCCAAGAGCCGTCTATCCGGCAGAATAAACCATCCGAGATAATAGGTTCCACAAAGGATTTTTCCTCTTCTGAAGAGGATAAGGTTTTTGCTTCTTTCCACACCATGTAGTCTGTCTCGACAGTTCGGAGGATCTAATCCACTTCCAAATGTACCCCTTGGAAAAATTTTTGGTTCATTGCTTTCCATATAATCAATAATAACCAAGGGAACAAATCAGAGCGAGCCCTCTCTTGAGTCCTCAAAGGGTTTCGCCAAAATAGATAATCCATATTGGTGTAAATTGAATCTGTTGGGAAAGATTCTATCCTATCTCGATCCTTGCAGAAGTTCCAAATTTGCGCAATCGATGAGCATTCAAAAAAGATATGATTAATTGTTTCCTCCGCTGAACCACATCGTTTACAGATTGTATCACATCGTACTCCCCTACGCACTAGTCCTATGGTTACCGCCAAACAGCCTGTAATGGTTTGCCAAAGAAGATGTTGTATCTTCATGGGGCATTTTATTTTCCATGTGAATGCTTTCAAAGCTTCCAGACTTGGTCCCCATCCATTTTAATTAACCCGAGTTATTTCCAAAGAATTTAGGAGTTTATATCCCGTCTTAACCATATATTGTCTTGACTTCGTACAGTGCCATATCAAACCATCATGTGTAAATGTGCGTCTTGGGTGGATACCTCGAATTAGTTCTATATCCTCTGGATTGAATAATTCCTGTAGAAGTGGTAGATGCCAATCCCTCGTCAATGGGTTTATCAATTGTTGCACTTGCAAACCAGGATACCAAACCTTACCCCGACCTCGCGCTGGCCGTGCACTAGCATCTAGAACCCATGGGTCGTGCCATACTGAAGTGTTTACTCTAGAACCTATTCGTATCCTAACTCCTTGTTTAAGCTAACCTTGAGGCTTATTTGCATTTAAAGGATGGACCTTTCTAAAGTAACGCCCTCGTAAGACCCGAGCAACCAGAGAACCAGGAAACTTAATTAACCTCCATAGTTGTTTCGCCAATAATGTCGTATCGAAATCCTCTAGAGATTTGAAGCCTAAGCCTCCATTCTCTTTGGGGATACATAATTTGTCCCATGCAAACCAATGGAGATTGCGGTTACATCCATTGGTGCTCCACCAAAATTTAGAAATCGCGCTAGTTAACTTTGTTGTTAATACTTTGGGAAACTTGAAACATGACATGACATAGTTGGGTAGCGCAAGAGCCATTGATTTAATCAAAATCTCTTTGCCCCCTTTTGAGAGGAACTTGGATGACCGACCATTTACTCGGTCACCTAATTGTTCTGTAACATAATTAAAAATGTGACTCTTGGATCCGCCCAAACTCTCAGGAATCCATAGATAGATACCCATACCACCTTCTTTGGTGATGCCTAAAAGGTTCTTCATTGCCCCCTTAGTTTGTTCAGGAACATTTTTCCAAACATGACTGATGACTTATCAAAATTTATTACATGTCCTGAGGCCGCCCCATAATCTCTTAAGATATCCAGGATAGCTTGACACTGTGATGTCTCTGCCTTACAGAAGAAAAGGTTTCCATCAGCAAAGAGTAAATGAGATATTGCCACACTATGATGTGCTATCTTGACACTCGATATGATAGTATCCATTTCTTTCCGTCTTATATCGGCACTAAGTACCTCCGTGAAAATAATGAAAAGATAAGAAGATAAAGGATCACCTTGTCTTAATCCCCTCTATGGCCCAATGTTCCCCATCGGTTTACCATTAAAGAGAATTTTATACGATACAGACTTTACACACCACATTAACCAAGAAGTCCATACATGGCCAAAATCCAACTTCTTTAAAATTGCTTCTAAGAAGGACCATTCAATACGGTCATAAGCTTTACTCATATCCGTCTTAATGACCATAAATTCATGGCGACACCTTTGGTTAGTACGTAGGCCACGAAACATTTCCTCGGCGACCAAAATATTATCCATAATCAACCTCCCTGAAACAAAAGCCGATTGCGTCTCCGAAATGACTCGCGGTAAGATCTTCCTTAGCATCAGACAAAACACTTTAGAAATAATCTTATATCCCACATTACATAAAACTGATTGGCCTAAGTTTCATCATTTTTTCAGTTGGTCTGCCTTTGGTATAAGGAAAATATTTGTCACATTCAGACGGGCATCGAAACTACCCCGTGTGGAAAAATCTCGGACCAACTTAACCAGGTCGTCCTTTAAAGTTCCCCAATAGCGCTGGAAAAATAAAGTTGTCATCCCATCAAGCCCAGGGGCTTTTTCAAGGTGCATAGCAAAAGTGCAGATCCTACCTTCTTCTCCGTAATGTCCCTTGTCAATACTTGGTTCATCTTATCCGTAATAACAGGCTCAATATTCTCAAGGACGCGCGGAAAATTGCCTGTCATAGTCGGTTTGAATAACTCATCAAAATAATCAACCGCTATACTCTCCATTTCTTCCGGCGTTTCCTCCCATTTTCCCTGTGAGCTAAATAATCCCGATATTCGGTTTCTTACACGTCTTTGCTTAATTGAGGCGTGAAAAGAATTTGTGTTTCTATCTCCCTTTTTAACCAGATATTCCGACTTTTTTGTTTCCAGTAAATCTCATCTTCTTTAAAAGCTTCTTTTAGCTTTTTTTTAATTTCTAAAACAGTGTCTTGAGGGACCGAGTCATGATTTTGAGCTTCCTCTAACTTATCCTTCAATGTTTCGATCTTCTTCTTTAATGGGGGAACATTATTTTTTCTCCACCAAGAGATTGAGTTCCGACAGTTAGAAATTTTGTCCGCAAAAGTTGGGACCCTAAAATTCCTGGTTCGTTGCCATCCGCTTTCTATGGCCTCCGCAAATTTTTTCCTATCCATCTTTTGTCAAAGCAGAAATTTTTATAGTATTTCTCGACCTTGTAATTAGACTTGAGCAGTATTGGCCGATGGTCAGAACCAATCCTCGCCAAGTATTCCACTTTGGAATGGCCAAAAATGTTGTGCCATTCCTCATTTCTGACGGCCCTATCTAACTTGCACCGGATATTTTGTTTATTAAGCGTTCCTTTCCATGAAAATTGGTCCCCGACACATGGAAATTCCAGCATTCCGCAATGTCGTAACATCTGGTTGTAAGGAACAAAAGATGTTGCCGATCGCATTTTCCTACCTTTCTTCTCATGATTTCCGGATAATTCATTTAGATCGTCTATCATCAACCAAGGTGTTGTTCTATTCGTCCCTATTTCCATTAACTTATCCCATACAATATATCGATTCGCGGCTATCATGTCGCCATAAACAAAAGAAATTGAAGCCCTAAACCCATGAATGGAAACATTGACATCAATAATACGATTACTTGAAAATAGAATATCAAGATTTATTTCATTATTATAGAAAATACCAAGACCACCACTTAGTCCTAACGGTTCCACCGTGTACAAATTATTAAAACCAAATTCCAATTGAAACTTTTTTAAAATAAAAAAGATTGTTTAGATTCCGATAGAAACATAATATCGGGCCTAAACATATTCCATAAATCTCTTAAATTATTAGATGTCAAGTCACATCCTAGCCCTTGACTTTTCCAGCTCAGGATCTTCACGGATTTGCCGATGGTTGTTGGAGTGGAAACGAGTTTTAAAATTTGTAAAGACCTAACTACCGCTC
>OVAN01005553.1:0-23257 GCA_900406275.1 Anastatica hierochuntica | reverse complement strand
CCTTATTCATTAATAAAGTGATTGATGTTTTTCCATTAGTTTCACAACACTACAACTCTTTTCTACTACCACCAGATAACAAAAAAGGATGGAAAATAGGTTGTTTGGACCTTATTCATCTTTCCAAAAAAGCTTCGGACACGGTTCAAGAAGACAGAACCTCAAACACTCAAATTTTACTTTTTGCTGAACAGGACATATTATCGGCCACCGAAAAATCACTATGAGTGAAGATCTCGCCTTTATTGGATTGAGCTAAAATTTTGACAAAAGATGGCATGTTAAGTTAGCTTTCATATACAACTTGTTCAAGGTTATTTGGAGCTAAGATCTGGAAGTTACACTCGTTTAATTGAAGACATATCAAGCTGTCTCGGAAATGAAGCAAGTTGAGGGTTTTGGTCAACACAACCGGACGACATGGTCCTTACCACCAGGACATGCCGGTAGTTTTTTCATGCGTGACAAATTTTAGTTATCTTGCCATAACTTTCGGTTCCGCTAAAATAATTCAATTTTGTTAGAACCAGCTTAACAAAGGAAGACCTTGGGATGACCGAATGTTATAAATACTTGGTTTTAGCTTCTAGGAAGAGAAAACCATGTTATGTTCCAGCAGTCACCTAAAATTCTTTGTTCTTTGGTAGATTTTCAATTTTGAGAGCTTCGAAAGAGACACTTTATTTTGTTTTCGATATAGAGAAGATTTCTTAACTCCAATCTCTTTTAATATGATTCTTCTTTCAGTTACCTGCTAATTAATTTTCTTTGCTTTGTCTGAGTAGTTTCATTGTTAGGTTAAGGGTTATTTAAAAGTGATTTATGAGTATTTAGGTTTCTAGTATTTGTTTATGGATTCATATAGTCTTTGTCTCGGTTGCTAGTAATGCATGATTCCTTTATCGCGCATCTAGCAATATCATCTTAGGTTATTTTTAATTATAAATGCTTGTCGAATTACCTGAAACTAATATTTGACTAGTTAAGTTACAAGGAGGCAACGAAATTCGATCGCTTTGGCAAACTGAACTTATCCAAACTTGTCAAAATTAATCCGTGTTTAACTTCGACATGAACTAAAAAATGCTGAGCCTCTTGGTTGTTAAGATATATAATCACGAGCCACGAAAGTGGAGAGTGTTTTGAGTTCAAGACATCGCTTGATCTCAATCCCAAAAATAGGTCGGTTTTCTTTGATTCATAATTCTCTTCGAAATTACCTAACGCCTAATGCTTTTATCAATTAATTTACAACTTTATTTCAATTATTTGTTGTTGTCCTTATTCATAAAGACTCACAAAAATTGTATTTTCTATTTTAGCTCAGATCAAATTTGTGGACTTTTGCGGAACGATACCCTAAGTACTACAACTACGGTGTAAAATGCAACTAAGTTAGGGTAAAAAGAATCAACTGGGCCATCGTCGAGGATTTTATATGTTACCTGCAAATTTTCAATTTGATTTTAGTCTAGAATGCTTTTATTTTAAGTTTTACACTTTTTCTCTTTTTCTGATTTTCAGATTTTATGCCAAGGAGATTTAATTTGGAAGGACCATCAACATCAAATTAACCAATTGATCAACTAGAATGGTCTTTACGAAGAAAAAAAGAGAATTATTAGCTGCTATGGATAATCATAATCAGAATCTACCTCATGGACAACCATTTCCAGTGGATGATCTGATTGCTAACATTGAAGTTAGAGACAATGCTGCTGCCCGTATGTTAACACACAACCCTGCTGCTCTTCCTCCACCACATGCCAACCTCGACGCTGCTGTAGGATCCCAAGGAGTCCAACAAAATCCACCTGAACTTGTAGGAGTCGTCCCTGATCCGCAATCTAACCCCATAGTAGGAAACATCCCAGTTCGAGCAGAATATCAACATACAACAACTCTCACAACTACTTCAACTTCTACTTCAACAAGGAGTACCTTAAAAGCGATAACCTCAAGGGTGTGTTCAACAAAATCAACATCATCAACCCTAATCAATTGAAGGTTTTGATTCGTCAGATGCTTTCTTCTTGGACAGGAATCTAATCCGTCCTCCTCCATATCAAATGAAGTTGAAATCAAACCTAAAATTCTTGCCTTGGTGAAGAAAAATCAGTTTCATGGAATACCTACCGAGCATCCACTTGACCATATTGACACTTTTGAAGAGATATGTAGTACAACTTGTACTAATGGAGTTCCACTGGACTACTTGCAGTGCAAACTCTATACATTCTCATATAATGAGAAAGCTTAAGATGGATGAAGTCACTGTCCCCTCAATTCATTACAACTTGGGATGAATACAAAGGATCATTCTTTAACAAATTCTAACTATGGTATCACTAACTAGGGCACACAAGTTAGGGCTCTTCAATTTCCGTCCATCTCGTATCTCTATCGAGTACGCCAACATGTCCACTTCTATACCGTATGGACTTTTGGCCGATGTTCTACTTGAAGTAGGAGACTTCTACGTCCCCACTGACTTTCAAGTTGTTTGTAACAAAGGAGTAAAGACTAATCAACTCATCCTATACTTCCAATTCTTAGCAGCTGCTGGAGTAGTCATACATTTCCCGAACAAACAGGTTTCTTTTGCATGGGTGAACCGACATGTCTTCTACCCCGCTGTGAACCTCAAATCTAAACTAGAGGAACTCTTTTTGGAGTATGATAAGTTTAGTTTAGACCCTGGGGATATTTTTAAGAAGAAAAAAGTGTTAAAGAAAGGAGCTCTTTCAAGCAAAATTCTGATTTCTTCCAAACTGGCAGAAGCAGATGCAAAGAGAGACATTTGTACTATCAACATATAAGACGATGAACTCCTAGATTTGGATGAAGAAGAGAATAAAATCTACAAGAAATCACCATCATATGCTGATATTAGAATCAGGATCCCATTCGGTCTTGATGTAATTAATGATGAAGTCGGTAAGAAGATGCTCGAGTTCTATACGGAGCAAGATTTCAGGTTTTCAACAAGGACCAACTGAATTCTTTTATGAAGCCTTAGAAAGATTCAAAGAGTACACAAGGACTGCCAAAACCACGGTTTTTCCAGAGGAAATATATGAAACATCTTCTATAATGGTATTGATCTAAAGTACAAATTTTCTCTAGACACGGTGAGCAATGGAATAATTGTGATTAAATTTGTGCCTGAAGCTAAACTTTTGATTGAGAGCCTTGCTGCAGGTGATGCTAGATTATGATAGAAAGGAATGAGCATCCAACACTTCAATCGAAGCTGCACAATTTTTGAATTGAAGGCTATGATTTGGCAGCTTTTAAGAGACAAGCGCGGAGTTCATGCTGTCGAAACCACTGGGTATTCAAATAAAACTTCTATGATGATTATTTGGAAGATGGAGAAGAGTAGAATCAAAACTAAGTGAACTACATTAGTGGAAATTTCGGATATAAGGGATTCAACTAATGATACCGAAATTATCCAAATATGTCCTACCATAAGACCAACGTAGAAAACCCTCAAGACAAGGAATATCCACCTCAAAATATTTCACAAGGAGCTACTTATCAGCCTCTGCAACAACCTTATAACAAAGGTATATACCAAGTGAAGCAAACATTCACTTATCCTCAAACCGCCACCTCTAATAAACGAGAGATCAAGGTTGAACCTGTGCTGAAGAAAATTTCTCAAAAGATGAAACAAAACAACAAGGATTGGAAAAAGAGGCTAAAAAGCATCTAAAAAAGTTCAAAACAAAGTATCAAGCCATTACAACTCATGCTCAGAAGTTAGAAGTCCAGATCGCGCAAACAAGCTAAGCGGTCAACTAAAAAAATAACCCGGTGAAATCTTTCTGAAAGATCGCCAACTCAAAGAAAATTTTTGAGACCGTGTCTACTGCTAAAAAACCTCTTGAAGACCTTAACTATCAAAGGTAGCAATATATGGAGAGTTTACCAAATGAATCCAAGAGAACTTACGAGAAGAGTGTCAAGACTATTCCTCTAGAGAAAGTCAAAACTCCTGAAAAGTTCATCATTCCTTGCTCTATGAATAAAGTTAAGATTGATGATTTCTTATGTGATACTGGAAATAATTTGAATATGGTGTGACTAACTATGGCACACGAGTTAGGGCTCTTCAAATTTTGTCCATCTCGTATCTCTATCGAGTATGCCAGCATGCCCAATTCTATACCGTATGGATTTTTGCCCGATGTTCTACTTGAAGTAAGAGGATTCTACGTCTCCACTAACTTTCAAGTTGTTTCTAACAAAGGAGTAAAGAGTAATCAACTCATCCTAGACTTCCAATTCTTAGCTGCTGCTGGAGTAGTCATATATTCCCGAACAAACAGGTTTCTTTTGCATGGGTGAACCGACAGGTCTTCTACCCCGTTGTGAATCTCAAATCTGAACCAGATGAACTCTTTTTGGAGTATGACAAGGTTAGTTTAGATCCTATGCATAGTCTTAAGTAGAAAAAAGTGTCAAAGAAATGAGCTCTTTCAATTAATATTCCGATTTCTTCCAAACCGACAAAAACAGATGCAAAGAGAGACACTTGTACTATCAAGATATGGTTGACGAAGAGAATAAGATCTAAAAGAAATCACCATGATATGCATATATTAGAATCAGGATCTCATTCGGTCTTGATGTAAATAATGATGAAGTCGTTAAGAAGATGCTCGAGAACACTCTCAAGATTTTTCCGAAAGCAATTATGATTCAAGACGACGATAGTACCATACAACATCTCAACCACCAACTCCATAACCTCACGAATTCGAAGAAACCACCATTCCTTTTGTGGAAACCGATCAAATCTAGAAAAGTGAAAGGAGGTGAGCTAATGACTCAAAACAAGCGCTTTATGGGAGGCAATCCACATGTTTTTAATACATGTTTTAAATTTTCCAGTACTTCTTTAGATGTTTAATTATTAGTTTTACTTCTTGTATATTTTAGAAAAACCAGGATATTCAAACAAATTTTTTGATAATAGACAAGACGAAAAACTCCTGAAAGCAAGAAATGCGTGATGACGAAGATGTTTACATGGGGCTGTGTCAAAAAGGGCCACAACTCCATGACAGCATCCAAGTGCCTCAAGTTCAACTTTTCAATTTTGGCGGATAAGCGGAGCCAAATCATTAATACCTTATTCCGGACCATCCCCAACATCGATTTAAGATTAGGGAATGATGCCAAGGCCCACCAATCAAACCATTTATCCAAATAAAAAATGCTCGAGTAAAGCAATAATATCATGAAGAATCGAGAAGAAATATTTGATAACACCATCAATTGATCAACTTACATTAGTACATACATTCTACCATAAATTTGACCAGCTCAATATAACACCAAACGGGGTAATTTAAATTCCGAGCTTAATGTTTTATGAACTAACATTGTATGATAGATAAAATGCCCGACAGGAATCAACCTGAGAATGGTCGAAATAAAATGTTTTTAGGAGAATTAAATTTCACTACAAAAGGTTGTATCACGATCTCTTGTAGCTGCCAAGAAAATCAACTCAAATCGTCGAAGCTGCCCGAGCAAAGTGACTATTATAAATAATATAGCCCAGTTAGAATTTTGATTTTTCAAATTTAAGTTTTTTTTTGCTAAAATATGTCTTTGCCGGCTAGCCAATGAGTTTGGCTAAGCCAATAGCGGGATAATCCATATATATCTTAGGAATAACAAAAACCAATCTGAACACGAGGTTAAAACGACCCTAAAGAGTATTCACTTATCCAAATGATCTTACAGACAAAAAGCTATGTTCCTAGGGAAACTAATATGAAATAAAACATGGTTCATCATTTTTATAACATTGGGACAGTCGGAAAACAAATTCGATCAACAAAAATCAAATTCAGACAGTCGGGGAAGAATTTGGTTGACGGACCAAAATATCGGTTGATGGGACCAAAATTCCGGACCACGGACCATACGGGTGTCGCGGCTTGTATCCTAGCCTCAAACGCCCCAATCATTTTTTTCCCATGGACCATAACATCGAATGGCAAAGCTCCAAATACAGGATGACAAGCTAAAAAGCCTTTGCGGTTGGTGGAAATGGCCCAACGCCTCAACCATCTGACCAGATGCTCCCACTGAATGACGAGGATGCACATACAAGGTGAGGCTCCATCCACGTATCACGTCCGATGTAATGGATTAGATGCCTTGTTCGTGTCCAGAACTGATCTGAACGTCCGTTTCAAGTATTTTTCGCGTTCGGATTCATAATTTCCCGTATAATTTTCATTCTTTCAAGGAAAAAGGTATAGATACTCATCTACGGTTCCACTAAATGTTTAAAACATTTTTAAATCAAAGTCAAAATATTTTTTAAAAAACTTTTGGACCATCTTAAACTTTTCCTAAAAAGGATTGAACCTCTTTTATCCTCTTTTTTTTTAAAAAAAAATTATAGATCTAAAATTCTCTGACATCATCTCTTTGTCAAGAAACCTTTAAAACTCAAGGAGAATCCTTTCCTTTCATCTTTCCTACTTTAAAGTATCAAGGTACGTTCTTAAACTCTATGTCTCTCATATTTTCAACCTTTGAGCATTCATAGATTTCTTGTTTTTAGTTTGATCTAGCTAGATTCTAGGGAATTATTCTTAGAAAAACTTGTTTAGACTAAGGACTAACAATATGAATGTTTAGGTTGATTCCATTTGAATTTAAGATTTCCAAATTTCAAAATTATGAGCATCATATAATTGAAAATTAATGGTCAATTTGCATCATAGAACCATAAACTGAAAATTTTTGGTGATGATTTGGAGCATATCTTGTCAGATCCGAAAATCATAAGTAATTTTAGAAAAATGGAGATTGATGTTTGAATATATTGGTTAGTTTCTTGGATGATTTAGATGTTATATTTCTTATCTAGTTTGCATAGTAACTTTTATGTTATGATTTTGAATTTTTAAGGGATTAACTTTCTCTTTGAGCTTTCTTTTGGTTTTGTAGGTATGGATGATGTGCTAATCACAAGAAGATTTAGAAGGATAACTATCCACAAGGAAAAGGTTCTGACTCTCAAGGAACCTAGCAAAACTCCTAAGCCTAATAAAGAAAAGGGGAAACCCAAGAAGATTGGAAGCAAGAATCAAGGAAATGATATTTTAGATGAAAGTTAAGAAACTTTGAGTGTCAACTACGGGAAAGAGATTTTCCGATGAAAGAGGTGTATTTTATTCCCGTCTCATAAGTTGTCAACACGCAAAGGGAAACTCCTAACCGGAAGAAGACACGTCCATTAAGGGATAAGGGCTTAAAAATTTCGATTGCTTCACCAATTCCAAGCACAAGGAAGATTAGTGTCGCACTGAATCCGGACATTGACTATAGGATAGTCATTTCTTCTTTCACCATTTGTGATCCTTTCAAGCTTGATATCCCTATTTTAGAGGTCTTGGGATTGAAAAGAGACGTTCTTTGGTATTGGAAGCTTTAATACTAAAAAATTTTGTAGAAATTTCATTCCCAATGTTCAAAGTCTTCTCGGAGGAGATCCTTAGCACTGTTGAGCATACCTACACGAGGACGAAAGTATACACGATCGAAGATGGTATGTTTTCTTTTACATGTCGCGAAGAGTCATACACCATGACTATCCAGGAACTTTGTGATGCTCTAAACTTGGATTGGCATGATGAGGAAAGTTTACTTTGGATAACACGAGATACACGATTTTGACTTGGAAATTTTAAGGAGGCAAAGATTACTCATCCGGTGATTTGTTATGTTCATCGCCTCATTACTCAAGAGATATGTAGTAGATATGGCAAAGTGCCGTTCATAGAGATTATTTCTTTATCCTCACCTCTCCTTTTGTTGAAGTTCCTCAAAGATGCAACAGTGAAACTCTTATTGCTAAGAGGATAGTTGAAGTGAAGCATGAAGCGACAAAAGAGACTCAGGAAAATAATTATTCTTCCCAATTTGGTGAGATCATCACGACCATACTCCATTTCTGCGGTATTGATCTTAGTTTCGAGAAGGCCGAGAAGAGCTATGGTTCTTTGGACTTCCGGACTTGCTAGATCATGGTTCTTATCCGGATGGGTATAAGGTACGAACTCTTTCGACTATTCTTTCATTCCTCCATATGTGAATGAGTCATCTACGAAAGCTCTTTATTGTTGTTTATGTGGTAAAATGGATTGCGTAAATCTTCAAAGACTTGCTAGCAAAGATGAACAGAATAAAATTTTGAAGTTCCTTATGAGTTTGAATGATACTTACACTGCAACAAGAGGGCAAATATTGATGATGGAACCTAAGCCAAATCTGTCTAAGGTTTTTAACTTGGTTTCTCAAGAGGAAAGGAAAAGGACTATGAAGGGAGGACATAATACGAGTTCAGTTGCTTTTCAGACTTCACAGTCATATGCATAACCACTTGTTGAAGCTTATATTAATGGATATAATAAACCAAAGGGACGTCCTATCTGTTCACATTGTGGTCTACAAGGACATACAATGAATAGGTGCAACAAGCTTCAAGGATATCTGCAAGGATATAAGCCTTTTTAACCACATTATCAAGCCAATCAGAATCAATCTAACAATGGATCTAAGACACAACAATCTTGGCCAGAGAAGAAGGAAGGAATGGAAAGTTTAATGGTTCAAGATTCTAATGGTATGTCTGGTAATGATCAACAGGGAGTTCAACTAGGGAATATAAGAGCAGAACAAATTCAATAACTTCTACAAGCTTTGAACACATCTTCAAATGTTCAAAGCATCAATTCTCATATTCCTGGTAGCAAGTTCACTCTTCCAGATGGAACAATCTCTACCTCTAAGCCACAACCTCATATCATACGTCATACACAAGCCCCTTCAGGTACCTTTCATTTACTTTCTAATGCGGAAATTGATAATGGCCTTACTTTTTCTACATATACCTGAATTATAAACATTGGAGCTAGTTGTCATGTGTGTTGTGATCATATTTTGGTCCTTACAACTGAATCTATTTGTAACACTTTAGTTACACTTCCTGATGGAACTCACCTCTCTGTTCATTTTTCTGGCACAATTTCTCTATCTGATGATCTCAAAATTCATTTTGTTCTCTATGTGCCCTAATTCAAAAACAACCTTCTAAATATTAGTTCTCTTACAAAGTACAATACAATTTCTGTTCTTTTCTCTTCAACATCCTGCTATATTTTCCCTTATAATCCTCTTCATATACAGGAGCATTCTCTTGCCTCAATGATTGGGAAGAGTAGACTTCAAAATAATCTCTATGTTTTGGAATCTCATAATTCT
This sequence comes from Anastatica hierochuntica, assembly GCA_900406275.1. NCBI lineage: Eukaryota > Viridiplantae > Streptophyta > Magnoliopsida > Brassicales > Brassicaceae > Anastatica > Anastatica hierochuntica. The sequence goes on along the minus strand of OVAN01005553.1, from coordinate 13,957 downwards.
TTCAAAGCTTCATCTTCCTTATCCCAAGCCAATTCAGTTCTTCAAGTTTCTTCACAAGTCTCCCATCAAAGACTTGGTCATCCATCATCTAATAAAGTTCAAGTTTTGTCCAAGATTTTAGATATTTCAAATATAAAAACAGATCATGACACTCTTTGACTAATCTTTCCTTTAGCAAAGCAAAGACGATTGTCATTTCCTTCTTCAAATAAGATTTCTAAATCTCCTTTTGATCTAATTCATATTGATGTTTGGGGACCATTTCATGGTCCCACATCAGAAGGATATATATATATATTCACATTAGTAGATGATTGCACAAGGGTAACATGAGTGTATTTGCTATCAAAGAAAAGTTCTGTTTCGGCAGTTTTTCCTGAATTCTTGGAATATATTCATACTCAATATCAGACTATTGTCAAATCCACAAGGTTAGATAACGCTGCAGAGTTTTTTGTCACTTCTCTTTTAAAGTCTAAAGACATATTACACAATTTTTCTTGTCCATACACACCACAACAAAATTTTGTGGTGGAAAGAAAACATCAACACATTTTAAATGGGGCAAGATATCTTTTGTTTGAATCCAATGTGTCGTTTTCACTGTAGGGAGATTGTATTTGTATGGCTATATGCCTCATAAACAAAAAACCTTCGGCATTACTTCAAAATAAAACACCTTTTGAGCTTTTGACTTCTAAAATCTCTAGTTACAATCATCTACGACTGTTTGGATGTCTTTGCTTTGCCTCTACTCTTAAGGATAGAAATAACTTCGCACCTTGGGCTAATCCTTGTGCCTTTCTTGGTTATCCTCAAGGATATAAGGGATATAAGGTTCTTTATTTGAAGACTAATACTATATCTATTACAAGAAATGTAGTCTTTCATGAGTTTGTGTTTCCTTATAAACTAGACTCAAATGAATTTCCATATGATATTTTGAATCAAGATGTCCTTCCTTTATCTCTTCCTGAATCTCCTTTTCCAGTTTCTTTTGATTTGAGCCCTTAGTTACTTGATCCAGATATTTTTCCTCTCCAGTCTTCATCCAATTTTTAACCAGATAATGATTTTCCTTTCTCTTCCTCTAAGATTCCTTCTTCAGAGATACCACAAATGTCTCAGCCTTCAACTTCTTCTTCTTCTGGACTTCCTTCTTTAGAAGATTCATCAAATACATCTTCTTCTTCTATTGTTCTATCAGGAGCTCAATCTATAGTTGTAAGAACAAAAAGGTAGACAAAAGCTCCAGCTTACCTTGACCAATATCATTGTTACCTTTTCAAACAACTTCTTGAGTTTCTTGCTCATCCTACTCATACCATTTCATATCATATTTCTTATTTTCTTACCTATTATAATCTAGAGGCATCATACATACATTTTCTTCGTTCTATTACCATAAAACCTTCCCAAGACCTTTACAGAGGCTTTTCTTTATGAAGAGTTTACAGATGCCATAAAGCTGAAATGTTTTCTTTAGAAAGTGCTGGAACTTGGTTTGTGTGTGAGTTCCCTCTAGGCAAACATCCAGTTGGATGTAAATGGGTATACACAATTAAGTATAACCATGATGGAAGCATAGAAAGACATAAGGCTCGCTTGGTTGCAAAGGGCTATACTCAGTTGGAAGGCTTTGATTATCTGGATAAATTCTCGGTAGATGCTAAGTTGGGAACATTCTGGATGTTATTGGTCAATTACTCAACTAGATATCAATAAAGCCTTCTTGAATGGTGACCTAGCTGAGAAAATCTACATGGCTTTACCTCAGGGATATTCTCAGCTAAGAGGCAAGACATATAGAAAGAATTCTTTGTGCAAGCTTCATAAATATCTTTATGGGCTTAAAAAAGCCTCTCGCCAATGGAATTAGAAGCTTTGTTATGTAATTTTAGCTTATGGATTTCTTCAAGCTCCTGCAGATCATTCTCTATTTGTCAAGTGTACATCACAATTATTCTTAGCTGTTTTGGTTTATGTTGATGATATCCTCATTGTTGGTACTGATGGTTTTGAAGTAGAAGCTTTCAAGCAGATTCTTAAGGGTGTTTTCCAGCACAGGGATATGGGACCAGCTAAGTATTTCTTAGGTTTTGAGATTGCTAAAACGAAAGTTCGTATTGTTCTTAACCAAAGGAAATACACTCTTGAGTTGCTTGAAGAATTTGGTTTTCTTGGGTGTAAACCAGTTTTTGTTCCAGTGGAACCTAATATGAAGTTGTCAGTCTCAGATGGTGAGCCTTTAGCAGATACATCATTGTATCGTCGCGTTGTTGGAAGGTTGCTATATTTGACTCATACGAGGCCAAACATCACTTATTCGGTACATAAATTGAGTTAATATATGGCAGCTCCTACATCTGCGCTTCTTCAGGCTGCATACAAAGTCTTAAGATATTTGAAAAATGATCATGCTCAAGGCTTATTTTACCCACCATCATCAGAAATAAGACTAACCGATTTTTCTGATGCAGATTGGGCTGCGTGTCCTGATTCACGTTGATCAGTACTTGTATTGTATGTTTCTAGGAGACTCATTAATCTCTTGGAGATGAAAGAAACAACCTTCTGTATCAAAAAGTAGTTTTGAGGTAGAGTATAAGGCAATGGCGGATGCTAATGGTGAGTTGATTTTGTTGAATTCTTTGCTTCAGGCATTGCATTGTCCACCAACAGCTATTGCTACTTTGTATTGCGACAATCAATCACCTCTTAACATAACTTCTAATCCGGTCTTCCATGAACGAACCAAACATATAGAGAACGATTGTCATGTGGTAAGAGAACGGTTGCAAAGTGGATTTCTCAAAACCTTGCATGTAAAGTCTGATAATCATTTGGCAGATCTTTCTACTAAGGGAGTGCAACCTGGTCTCTTCAAACATTCATTGTCCTTCCATCTTGGAGGGGGTATTGGGATGTAATTATACCGGTTTACTTCGGTTTGTACATGTGTTTAATTTTCTGTTTAAGTAGAATTATAAATGCATAAGAGATCAATTACTTGTAACTAACTTTGATTAATGAGAATAATCTTCTTCTTCATTTCATCTCTTTGAGCTCTCCAAATAGAAGCTAAATTGTTCTTCATTATCTTCCCCGTCTTAGATCACCATTAAACCTTACTTGTAATTAGGGGAAAAAAACATAAAACTACAACTAGAAATTTGCTAACAAAAAACCAAAAAAAATTCAAATAAGAGTTATTGAAATAATCAAAGATTGATCAGAAACTAACCATTGAAAACCGAAAAATAGCCTATGATATCAGACCTAACCTTGAAGCAAAAACCTAAATATGATTTTCACAATTCAATTATTAACGAACAACAAACAACAATAAAAATTATCTTTCTAATTATCCTTTTATCGAAACGAATAAATCCTCCCTTTGAATTATCCTTTAATGTTGTTAAATTTTCTGTTTTTTGTCTTCTTTGGTTTGTTCTTTCGATAAATTTCAAATCAAAATATATTTGCCTTTGATTTTGTTTTCCCATTTTAAATACTAAAAGAAAACTCAAAAAGTTTCGATTCTTTTGTTATACAAGTCGTTCTTTTAATAAAACTTTCAAAGAAAATTATAGTTGATATTCATACAAAACAGTTAATTAGTTTTAAATCTCTAGAAAACCCAAAATTACATTCCATACCCCGTTTTTTTTCAAAAGAGAGAGAGGTGATTTTAGAAAACACCCTCAATATCTTTATTCTACATTTTCATATATTTAATTAATTTGTTCATCGGTTTTTAACAAATTCATCCAATTTTTAAACCCCATAGAAACCTGTGGAATTGCACTTGATGACATAAATCATTATTTAAGAACATATTAGTCTAAAAAAGGGTGAATTTGAAGCAGAAACACATATAAGTTTATTTAATTGAATAACCAAACCTTTTGGTCATTAAAATGTTCATGTGTTATTCACTTTCTTGACTACTTTTTCCTTAGGTGGCAAGAGGTGATGATATGTTTTGAGTTTATTATTATTATTTATTTTAAATTTTTTATTTTTTTCATGCCCAAAACCCCCTACAACTCTTTTCTACTACCATCAGATAATAAAAAAGGATGGAAATAGTTTGTTTAAACCTTATTCATCATTCCAAAAAAGCTTCGAACATGGTTCAAGAAGGCAGAAGCTCAAACGCTCAAATTTTACTTTTTGCTGAACTAGACATATTATCAGCCACCGAAAGATCACTATGAGTGAAGATTAGACCTTTATTGAATTGAGCTAAAATTTTTAGAAAAGATGGGATGTTGAGTTTGCTTTCATATACAACTTGTTCAAAGTTATTTAGAGCTAAGATCTGGAAGTTACAGCCGTTTAATTGAAGACATATCAACCTGTCTCGAAAATGAAGCCAGTTGAGGCGTTTGGTCCACAGAACCGGAAGATGTGGTCCTCACCACCGGGACATGCCGGTATTTTTGTCATGCGTGACAAATTTTAGTTATCTTGCCATAACTTTCGTTAGAACCACCTTCGATTCATACATGGCTTGCATTGTGATGATTGTTTGAATGCTTGGGTTGTTGAACATGATTGTCCTTACTACTGTGAGCATTATCCATGAGCTATGAATTTGAACATATTATATTAAGTGCACATCATGTCTATATTTATAAATGCTCTTGAAATGGTATCAAATGGATTTTGAACTTGGTAGTTTAGTAAGCATCAAACAAAGTCATAAGTTTAGAAAGTGAAAACTAAAATGCTTACTCTTGCTTAGAACACCTTAACGGCCGAAAATTATATGTCTTGGAATGATTGCATTTCGGTTTTGCATGAGTACATTGCATATAGGATCATGAAGTAGCATTAGGGAATTGCTAAAAAACCGAATCATATGATTATTTTCAGTTAAATGCTCTATTCGATTTAAAGCCAAATCCTTTTTGCTTGTTTCATTGTGTTCTTTAATTTTTTGTATTCTCTTTGTTTACATTCTTACGTGTAGGCACTTAACCAATGGCTTTACCACGAAGAGCTATGAAACTATCTTACCCAACATGGTCGGAACAAGAGAACCACAATAGCAAAGAATGATACCACCGAGAGACTCATAACAAAGACCCCGAGCTATCCATCCATTCATCAAGACACTAATATATATGAGTTTTTCACAAGGTACACCTGAAATCCCTTGTATATACCATTGCATATTTTCGGTTTTTTATGCGTTTTTAATGAGTCACTCTCATGGTTGAAATTCACCGAGACGGTGAAGCTTAAGTCTAGGGGAGGGGCTTAGCACTAATACTATTTTTAGTTTTGATGTTTTTCTTTTATTTTCATGCATATTGAATCTTGCATTGTAGATAGTTATGACTTATAAAAAACCAAAAAAATTGAAAATTTTTTAAAAAATGCAAAAAGATTTTCAAAGCTTTGCATATAGATTGCACACATTTGTGAATACTTAGTTTGTAGAAGCATATATGATTGCATTTTGCATAGGGAAAAATTATGAAATAACCTCATAGATGGATATGTTTTGCTTAATGATTAATGCCATCGCTAGAAGTAAGATGTTGCCTAGACCTCTTTTTATCTTAGGAAAATCCTTGATCGGAGTTGACCTCTTGAAAAATCTTTGCGAACGTTGAAGTAGATTATCTCTTGAATTAATTCCTATCTAAGATGCGTTTTTAATGAACTTTAGCATCTTGCTTATGGGCTTTGTCATTCTTGACCATGAGAAATCACTACATTTGAGCTATGTTTTAACCATCTTTTACCACTCTATCTTAGCTCAAATGGCTACTCTCATATTTAGAGTAGTAACCTACCCTTATGAACCCCTAAACCTTTCCTTCAAACCCCCTATTATTTCATTATGTGAGGTCTCTTTAGGAAAGTGCACACACGGGGAAAAACCCGAGTGAATTGAAGTTGAACGACAAAGAGGATACTTTCTTAGAGTTAGCCTTGTTTTAAGGCTAACTAGAGTTATAGGAGGGGAAAATATTTGTGGTTTTGGGTTTTTCTAAGTCTTGGGAAAGGTTAGTGAGTATTGAGTCAAGTATATGCTCCTTCGTGCTTACATGATTCTAGGTTGTTTCAATAAGAAAAAGAAAGAATAAAAATTGAAAAAGAAAAGATAAAAAGAAGTAAAGAAAAAGGCACTAGAGATTAATACTAAGTTTAAGTTCTAACCTTAGAAACTAAAAGCTTAGAGAGTCCACCCTTAAAAAGAAAAAAGAAACAAAGAATCCAAGTGACTAGATAGTGGCTCTTAAAATTTCAAAGAAGGTTAGTAGCTTAGAAGTTTGAAAGTTTAAGAATCTCTAGTTGTCTACAAAAAGAAAAAGAATGAGTGAGTTTGGTTCAATAAAAGTCTATGGTTTCTAGATTTAGGATGGGTAATTATGTTAAGTAAGTGTCTAGATCCTTAGGAAGCAAAGGGGTGCGAACAATTAGAGGAAGTAAATGCTTTGTATGCATAAATTGTTCGGCTACCACCTTGCTTTTTCCTAGTGTCTTTCACTACTTTGGTTGAGAGAAACCAATTCAAATATCGAGTGAACCCTCTTCTTTTTACACTTTTTACACTAAAACCCTTCTTTGAACTCCAAACCGAATGGATAAGATACATTGCCCATAAGTAAAGAATTCACGCTTTAGCTTAATTGAATGTAAAAAGGAATTAACGATGAGATAGTCTATGGATGCTTAGCTTAGATTCTAAGAGTTGGTTTTGTGATGATCATGGAGAAGTACCTAGACTCTTAGATGATCTTTGCACCATTTTACTTCTTTTACGGACATTAGGCATAAGGCATTACTTTTCTTATCTTGGTATTGAGTTCCCGCTTGCAAATCTTATTTCCGGGTTTGGTCTTTGTTATTTGCTTGAGGACAAGCAAAGGACAAGTCCAGGGGTGTTGATGTGTACATATTTTCATGCAAATTAAGATACATTTTAGCTTAGTTTCATCCAGCTTTACGTTGTATATATGGCATATAAGTCTTAGAATGCATTAGTTTGAGTCTAGAGTCTTTTAGGAAACATATTGCATTTGCATACATTTTCTTTGCATTTGTAGGTTCAAATTTGAGATGATCGATCGAGGCTCTAGGGTTGTATTCAAGGTGAATTTGGAGCTAAGAAATCAAGAAAAAGAGGAGCTAAATGCTATGGAATAAGATTGGATCAACAAGGCATCAAAGAGGAGCAAGAAGCCACAAAAAATTGTAAAAGGTACCAGGGATCGACCTGGAGGTCGATGCCTGGTCTCCTAAGGTCGATGGCTGGTCTCCTTTACAGAAACAACTATTATGCTGCTAAAGGCAATGCAGCATTGACCTCTGAGTTTGATGGCTGGTCTTCTGAGGTCGATGGTTGGTTGCCTTTATCCTAAAAACCCTTTTTAGTGCTTCCTCTCTCCCACCTTTAGTATCAATAGACCTCTTATGTTCCAAGAACAACAACAACTTTCCCTTAGCTTAAAAACCTCTCTTTTTAACACTTTTGTTTATGTTCTAAGTTGATTCTCTTGATCTTTTAGATCAAGAGTCTCTCTTGTATCTCAAATCTTTTATCTATTAAATCATGCTTATATTTCTCATCTTTTCTCTCTTCTCTCATATGATGTGTGAGTATTCTTTTCTTGGATCTTGGGGATGATGGATTTGAGATGATTTGTGGTTAGGTAATGGTCTTTAGTGATAGATAGGACTTAAATCTCTATAGTTTAGGTGTTCTTAATGCTAGATCTAGGATAAAAACTAGATCTTGACATGTATACATTTCACACCTGAGAGGTGTTTGATGAAATGTCTAGGAGAGCCTAAAGTATACTAAACTTAACTTAGCCAACGAGAGTTGATCGCTAGGGAGTTTGGTGATAAAGTGGAATGATTCTTAATGATTTCTTGCTAAATGATCACAAGAAACGAGAGTTGAGTGAAATATGTTAGCTTGCAAATATGACTTTTAGCCATGAGAGTGGTATTAGTTCAAGCTTTCATTCCATAATCATGAGGTTGAGTTCTAGAATTCCAATTCTTAGCTGCTGCTGGAGTAGTCATATACTTCCCGAACAAACAGGTTTCTTTTGCATGGGTGAACCAACATGTCTTCTACCCCGCTGTGAACCTCAAATCTAAACTAGAGGAACTCTTTTTGGAGTATTATAAAGTTAGTTTAGACCTTGGGGATAGCCTTAAGAATAAAAAAGTGTCAAAGAAAGGAGCTCTTTCAAGCAATATTCCAATTTCTTCCAAACCGACAAAAACAAATGCAAAAAGAGACACTTGTACTATAAAGATATAAGATGATGAAACTCCGAGATTTAGTTGAAGAAGAGAATAAGATCTACAAGAAATCACCATCATATGTCGATATTAGAATCAGGTTCCCATTCGGTCTTGATGTAATTAATGATGAAGTCGGTAAGAAGATGCTCGAGAACACACTCAAGCTTTCTCCGAAAGCAATTATGATTCAAGACGATGATGGTACCATACAACTTCTCAACCACAAACTCCATAACGTCACGAAGCCAAAGGAACCACCATTCATTTAGTGGAAACCGATCAAATCTAAAAAATTGAAAGATGTCGAGCTAATGACTTAAAACAAGCGCTTTATGGGAGGCCACCCACATGTTTTTAATACATGTTTTAAATTTTATAGCACTTCTTTAGATGTCTAATTATTAGTTTTACTTTTTGTAGATTTTAGAAAAAACCAGAATATTCAAACAAATTTTTTGATAATAGACAAGATGAAAAACTCTTGAAGGCAAGAAATGCAGGATGACGAAGTTGTTTACATGGGTCTGTGTCAAAAAGGGCCACAACTCCGTGACAACGTCCAAGTGCCTTGTGTTCAACTTTTCAATTTTGGTGGATAAGCAGAGCCAAATCATTAATACCTTCTTCTGGACCATCCCTAACATCGATTTAAGATCAGGGAATAATGCCAAGGCCCACCAATCAAACCATTTATCCAAATCAAAAATGCTCGGGTAAAGTGATAACATCATGAAGAAACGAGAAGAAATATTTGAGAAACGCCATCAATTGATCAACCTACAGTAATACATACATTCTACCATAAATTTTACCAGCTCAATACAATACCAAACGGGGTAATTTAAATTTCGAGCTTATTATTTTATGAACTAACATTGTATGATAGATAAAATGCCCGACAGAAATCAATCTGGGAACGGTCAAAATAAAAAGTTGGTATCACGACTAAATTTCACTACAATAGGTTGTATCACGATTTCTTGTAGCCGACAAGAAAATCAACTCAAATCGCCGAAGATGCCCGAGCAAAGTGACTATATAAACAATATAGCCCGGGTAGAATATTGATTTTTCAAATTTCAGTTTTTTTTGCTAAGATATGTCTTTGCCGGCTAGCCAATGAGTTTGGCTAAGCCAATAGTGTAATCTGAAATAAGAATCAAGTTTTTGGAATGAAAAAAGTTGGATCATCCTTATATATCTTAGGAATAATAATAACCAATCTGAACACGAGTTTAAAACGACCCTAAAGAGTATTCACTTATCCGAATGATCTTACAGACAAAAATCTATGTTCCTAGGGAACCTAATCTGAAATGCATCATGGTTAGTCATTTTATAACATTCGGACAGTCGGAAAACAAATTCGATCAACAAAAATCAAATTCGGACGGTCGGTGAAGAAATTTGGTTGTCGAACCAAAATATTGGTTGATGGAACCGAAATTCCGGACCATGGACCATATGGGTGTCACGGACGGTATCCTAGACTCAAACTCCCCAATCATTTTTTCTCACAGACCACAACATCGAATGGCGAAGCTCCCAACAAAGTATGGCGTGCTAAAAAGCCTTTGCGGTTGGTGGAAATGGCCCGACGCCTGAACTACCCGACCAAATGCCCCGACTGGATGACGAGGACACACGTACAAGGTGAGGATCCATCCACGTGTCACGTCCTGTGTAATTGAACAGATCCCTCGTCCTTGTCTGGATCTGATCTGAACGTGCGTTTCAAGTATTTTTTGCATCCGGATTCAAACTTTCCCGTATAATTTTCATTCTTTCAAGGAAAAAAGTATAGTTAGTCATCTATGGTTCCACTAAAATTTTAAAATAATTTTTAAATCAAAGCGAAACAATTTTTAAAAAAGTTTTGGACCATCTTAAACTTTTTCAGAAAAGGATTGAACCTCTTTTATCCTCTTTTTTAAAAACAATTATCGATCTAAAATTCTTTGACTTCATCTCTTTGTCAAGAAACCTATAGAACTCTGATGTGTACATATTTTCATGCATATTTAGACAAATTTTAGCTTAGTTTCATCCACTTTTAGGTTGTATATGTTGCATATAAGTCTTAGAATGCATTAGTTTGAGTCTAGAGTCTAGTTTAGTAACATTTTGCATTTGCATACATTTTCCTTGCATTTGTAGGTGAAAATTTGGGATGGATCTATCGAGGCTCTAGAGATAGATTCAAGGTGGATTTGGAGCTAAGAAATCAATGAAAAGAGGAGCAAAATGCTATGGAGGAATTGGAGATCAACAAGGCATCATATAGGAGCAAGATGCCACAAGAAATTGTAAAAGAAACCAGCCATCGACATGGAGGTCGATGCCTGGTTTCCTAAGGTCGATGGCTGGTCTCCTTTACAGCAACAACCATCATGCTGCTAAAGGCAATGCAGCATCGACCTCTGAGGTCGATGGCTGGTTGCTTTTATTCGAAAAACAACCTTTTTAGGGCTTCCTCTCTTCTCTCTTTAGTATAAGATGCCCTCTTATTTTCCAAGAACAAGGAGACAACTTTTGGAGACACTTAAGACACACTTTGATAAACTTTTGAGACACTTCTTGAACCTTATTTGCTTTCATTTTGAAAACCAAAAACCTTGTAATAACTCTTTGTTTTAGTTTAGTGATTTGGATCTTCTCTTTCTCATCTTTCCCTCTAGATCTATTCTTATAAAACCGCAGGAGCTAAAAGACCCATTTCTTGTCTTTGGATTTCCATGACTTTTAGTGAGTATATCCTTCTTGGATCTTGAGATATGGTAGGCTAGGGTTAGATCTAGTGTTGTAATGGATGTTCAGGCTAGATCTTGGCATAGATTCCTACTAGATCTAGTTTAGTTCTTCAAAAATCATTGCTTGTTCAAAGACGTCGAGAAAGTGTTCAATGAATCACCTGAGAGAACTAGATCTGTGTCTTTCACTTGGACCCATGAAATTGAATTTTACCTAGGTGCTAGATGGCTAAAAGGGCTTGAGACTAATTATTATATACATGCTTAGATAGGCAATAAACGAGAGTAGAGCCTTGTAGTGCGTATAGGTGAATAGATCTCCGTCACGAGAGTAGGTTGATCGATTATAAAGGGATCCTTGGTCTAGGAATAACTTCGATCCTCTAATAAAGCCTTACCCAAGTCCATTACATCCTTATATTGAACTCGAACCCATAACCATTATCTCAAGATCCTATTTTTCTTTTGATTAGATCCAAGTTTACTCTTTGCTTGCTTTACTTTTATGCTATTTTGTTATAGTTTTGTTATGCACAATCACCATGGTTACCTTTGATTTCGATTAGGTTTAGTAGAGACCCGTGACAATCTCTTAGTAGATTGCCCCCTAGACTAGAACCCTTAGTAGATTCTCCTTGTTTAGGTTTTACTAGTATAAGCCTCTAAATCCTTGGACGACTCTAAATTATTACAATTGACCCCGTTATCTTGCGGGATCGAATGTAGGGTATTAGGTCTATAAATTTTAAACTCGACCACAAAAAGCCCGTGATCAAGTTTTGGCGTCGTTGCCGTTGGATTTAGGCTTTAGCTAGAATCTTCAAAGAGATTTCTAGGATTCAAGGACTAGGATTTTCTCTATTTGCTTATTTTATCTAATTTTCTTACTTTCTTTTGTTGATTTTCTTTGATTTGTGAAGGTTCATGATAACAAGATCAAGAAGTGAGCCAAATACATGACTTCTTGACACCAATCCAACAATCTTTGAAAGGCAACACTCAAAACAAAGAAGAGCTAGAGAGAGACAAGCCCATCTAAGAAGGTTGTGAAAGTGCAAAGTGAGGATGACATACGAGATCTGCGACAAGGATTGCGCCTGTAGTACTACACGAACTGCAACAGAAGGAATTCCTCTACAAGGAAATGTGTATATACTAGAACTCTTTCAAAAAGAACTTACAAGTAAGTTTTGAACAGAATATCACTAGCCTCACATGTCGAAGGATCGAATACAAGATCCAAGAACCTCTCAAAAACCCTTAACCATTATGTTTTGTATTCCCATACAAAAAATTCCAAAACCCTTATGCTAATTGTCTCTTTTCTCTCTTAAGGTGGTGCCTAATACACAACACAATAATATCTACTTATACTTGTAAATTTCAACTTCATCTTCAAGAAAAGGATATTTTCCATATCTTCTCGTGACACATATTTCCTATATATATTCTCTCACATGAATATAGGAAATATTCCCCTTTATGATTATCACTTTCCTCAGCAAATCTTCGAGTATATCCTCCTTTTCTTGCTCTCCAAGCTCTGTCCACGTCAGAACATTCGTCCAGCTCAACCCTTAAGCCTTCAAGTCACACGTCTAGCTCATTACAAAAATTGCTACAATATAACTACTACAAGCACTTCTGCATCTTCAATATCCTTGTGTCATATTGAGTTCTTAAACTCATTCAAAAACCACCTCAACAGGTTGGGTATGAATCAAGAGGTTCAACAAGAGAATCCTCCATCTATGGAGAACCCTTAACAAGAACGAATTCCCCCTCTCAATCAAGGGAATTTCGTGGGACAAGAACACCAAAGAAACCGTCCATTCCACCTCCCGAGAAAAGAACCGAGGGTTGGAGAAGGAGATGAGCCATTTACTAATGGTGAAAGGATGGGTATAAGACCCTCACAAATCGGAAACAACAATATCGAGATCAAGTCAAGCTTGATCAATATAGTGCAAAACGCTAGATTCTTGGGTCTTGCGTTGGAAAACCCCCTTGAGTACTTAGACAACTTTGAAAGCTTGACCGGAACAGTGAAAATTAATGGAGTGCCGGAGGACATCATCAAGTTGACTTTGTTTCCATTCTCTTTAGGAGACAAAGCATCTTAATGGGAGAAAGGAGTTGTGACCTATTCTATCACAACATGGGACGAGTGTAAGAGGAGATTCTTGGCTAAGTTCTTCTCGCCCCAAAGGACGGCAAAGATTAGGAATGAGATCTCCACCTTTAAGGAAGGAGGAATGGAATCGCTCTATGAAGCTTGGGAGCGCTTCAACAAATATATAAGGAGTTGTCCTCACCACGGTATCAAAAAGGCAACCTTCTTCAAATTTTCAATAGAGGTATCAAAGAGAAGTACCGATTGGCTTTGAACAACGTCTTTATGGGAAACTTTGCTAGTTTTTCCGCCGAGCAAGGAGAGAAGCTCATAGACAACCTTTACCAAAGCGACAATTGCGATGGGGATGACTATGATAGAACGGTGAGGAGCACCGAATCTAAGGAGGACAAGATCAAGGAGCTAAATGATAAAGTTGATAGGCTCATACAACAAATAAGAAGAAGTGTTCACTTTGCGGAAACCGAAGTCAAAGGACAAGAGGTTGAGAATCAAGAGGAAGTGAGCTACATACAAGGAGGGTACTACCAAAAACCCTTCAACCAAGGGTACAAGCCTTTCAATAACAATTTATCCTACCGAAGAATAATATGTGGAGAATCCACAAGATCAAGTCTATCCTTCGAAGACGAACCAACAAGGGTACCTATACCAATCTAGGCAAGGCTACTACCATAAGCCTCAACAACAAACTGGTTCTACCAAAGAAGAAGAGAATCATGTTATGCTTAAGAAGTTAGTAGAAGGACAAAACGAGACAAAAGCCGATCTCAACAAGAAATTTGGAGAAATG
>OVAN01005552.1:0-23258 GCA_900406275.1 Anastatica hierochuntica | reverse complement strand
AGATACAGAAGTCGTCTGTGAGATACAGAGACTGCGACAGAGCGTAATACAAATATCGCCTGTGTGATCTTCACGAAACTTTAGAGGTGGCATAATTTGCAAGCTATGAGTTTGATTCATCCATTCGTAACCATACGTCTAATCTAGTTCATGTCGGTACACATGCCAAGCCGGTACCAACAGCATTGTGTGCGTCTACATCATTGACTCTTCATGTCGGTACTTCGCTTGTTGATGGCTCTGAATGTAGAACTATTGTTCGGAGTCTCCAATATCTGCTACTTACACGACCGAACTTTGCTCTAGCCATCAACAAAGTCTCAATTCATACGCAAACCTACTATGGAGCACTGGTCTGCCGCAAAATGGGTTGTTTGTGATCTCGCTGACACTTACACATGGGATATCTTTCTCTCTCGCAAAATTAATCTGTCACTTTATCCATACTCCGATGTTGATTGGACAGGAAACAAAGACCATTACACGTCTACAGGCAGCTACATTGTGTTCTTTGGTTCCACACCCATTTCTTAGTAAGCAAAGAAACAAGCCATTGTAGCTCGCTCCTCCATGGAAGCGGAATACAAAGGTGTTGTGGATGCAAGATCAGAACTTGTTTGGGTTAATTCACACATTCGCACACTCGACATCAAGACTTCACCTCTGCCGGTTGTCTACTGCAATAACATTGGTTCAACTTTTCTATGTACCAATCCTTTCTTTCACTCATGGATGAAGCATGTGCCTCTTTCTAATAATTTCATTCGTGGTCACGTGCAATCATGTTCTCTTCGTGTTTTCTATGTCTCTTCTAAGGATCAATTCGCCGATGGTCTTACTAAACCCTTACCACGTCCGCGCTTTGAGCTATTGTTCTCCAAGATCAGACTCATTCACCATGCTCCATCTTGAGGGGGAGATGTTACGATATCCACTTATATATCGTCTAGAATGTTCTTACTCAAGTATTGTTATATCTTTCATATATTCTCTTGATCACTTAGTTACATACAAATCTCTTTTTACTTATCTCATATGTAAAAACTATATATATCTTGTACAATACATCAATAAAGTCATCAATTCATCATAAAGCTTTATATCATATAGGTAGTGGAGAATAAATTAGGTTTAAAGCAATTAGAGTTTTATCGATCGTTTTTAATTTAAAAACATATAATTGCATTGTTCCATAATTAGGCGATTGCAATACGATTTTGTTTTTCTTTTCGATTAAAAAAGGTCCAAGAATGCATTTGGAGATGCCACATCAATAACAAGTTCATGGATCGTGAAACGTAAACAAATAAACCTTTAATTTTTTAACTGAAACACCAAAAGCTTCTCTGGAGCGCAACACATAAGCAAATAATTTCCATTTTAATAGTTGTGTAGGAGATAGATACATATTTGAATGTCCATTATATTTTAAAGTATCCAAAATTTACTTGTATATCAAGTTTTACTTATAGGTTAAGCTTTCTTTCATAAGTCGCTTGACCTCCAATATAAAGTTAAACCACCTCGTTGTACTCCTATATCTATATATTATTATTTGAGAATTACATTTAGAATAATAACATTAAATTTGTAAAAAATTAGATCAAATGCCATGAGATAAAATGTATATAAAATTTAATTAAAGATATCATAAGTTTTTAAAAGATATTTAAAAATCTATAATTAAAAAAAACAAATAAATTATGTAACCACTTATCAAGATTCTCTTAACATTTTTTTAAATCTATCAAAATAAATGTTACTATTTAAGTAAGTAAATGAATATTAAAACTTATTTAATCTCTTATACTTATTACTTTTAAAATAATTCAAAATAAAATATATTCAAACTAAAGAATATACTTTAGTTATACAATATTGATATATAATTAGTTATTTAAAAAATAACTAAAATCCCAAATAATTTATATTTTCGTAATATATGAAAAATAAAAAATATTAAATTAATACGAACACAAAACATAATTGTTTTTAATACTATATAAAACGATTGTTTCTAAAACATACTTTTAATTAAACAATATAATTTTCGTCACTATACTGTTAGAATTGAAATTTTCTTAAAAGAAAAATATGATTCGATCTATAACGGGTTAATTGAGACTAATTTATTATAAAAATGAGATATTATTTAGTTCACCAAAAATTAAATACTTTCAGTAATACCGAAAATATTTAACTCTAACTAAAAATGTACAAATTTATATTGTGAATTTAAAATTTTATTTAAATTTAAATTTAAATTTAAATTTATCATAAAATATTAATAAAACATGATTCTGCGTATAACGCGGGTCAGATCCTAGTAAATATCTAAAGTATTTATTATTCATGGAATCAGACACACCAACTCTTCATTTTCTCTTCTCTATTTATAACAATTACTTCAATATTATAGTAATTTTAGTCCCTCTCTTAAATGACGCGTGAGTGGTATTTCACCGGAGTGTTCAATCTGGATATCGGTTCAATTTTGGTTTCAAATTTTTCGGTTTTTTCGTTAGTAAAATGTCGTTCTATATTTTTATTTGGTTCAGTTTGGATACATTCGGTTTTCGATTTATTCTGTTTTAAAGTAAAAACCATAAACATGAGTTGTTTATTTTTTTTACAACCACACAATAATTAAAAAGTCACTCCGTTATAGGTTGCCAAGTTCGGGGGAACAGATTCGACAAAAATATATTTAGTAAAGATAATATCGGAGCCTCGAGTCAGACAATTCGCTTGTGCGTTCGCCATGCGCGGAATGGTAGTCAACGAGAACCCCGGGATATGCTTACGAAGAGGTTGCAATTCTTGGATATCTGTGTAAAAAGCTGGCCAGTTATCTAGGTGTTGGAGAATACTGAAGAGCTCTACAAAATTTGTTTCGAAAGTCTGGCAATCTATTTTTTTGGTATGCAGTTCTTGCATAGTCCATAATGTGGGGGTCAAGTTTTATCCTAGTTAAAACCTAGCTGCAAGTGTACAATATCCATAAAATAATTAGGGATCGAATCCACAGGGACTAGCAGTCACACTTAGAACCTATATGATTTTGGGCTAAGCTAAGAACAAAATATACAAGGGTGTTTTCACTGTTTTTATTTCATTTTTATGGTTTTATCAATTCATATGAACGTACTCTACATGCTCATTTACAAAGGATAGATTAATAAAAAGATGTGCATCAGTCTGTAGAAAGTTAAAGTAAACAAGTAGGAGTTAAAAACGACTAGGGGCACTAAGTTTCGGTCTATAACATAGCCTCTAAGGTAAATCCTCTCCACTTTTGAGGCTCGGGATTCTATGCTTAATATAGAAAGGACCTAGACTTTTGAATGACCTCAAAATAATAAACACGCATAAAAAATGATCAAGATTTATTGTTCACGATTCTAAAGTCAATCTACCTTCAAAACCTACTTAGAAAGGCTCACCTAATACTAGATCTAGTGGTAATTCAAGATTTTGGAATGGAAACCACTGTAGATCTATTCTTGTACCAACTTTCGTAGGGGAATAGCATTAACGAATGAAGAAAGGTGATAACGTTAATGATAAAACCTAACCGACTAGTAATCATATTCAAGTAAACTCATTGACTCCTTGTAACCTACTGTCTAATATGAAAACTGATAGATTAAAAACATATACACATGAAATCAATCATGGCACCAAGCATTCATATCAAATCAAAGGGAGAATGATAGATAAAACTAATTGATGGAAGAAATATTGATGTATTGAGATGAAACGAATCCTTAGGAAACTACAAGGGGCACGACCCCAAAGGGTGTTGTCCCTGCCTCCTTAGGCACTTACTTGATTTAAAACCTAAACAACTCTCTCCGAAACAAAAGCTAAAAGCAACTAATTATAGTACATTTCTTCATTAGGTCAAACGTGTGAAACCAGACATTTAAGACCTCTAAATGTTGGGCTTCATGTAAAGAAGTCTTAAGTTGAGTTCTTGGGCATAAAAAGGCTTCAAATGGATCCATTTAAGTGTGGAAAATGTCTTGTTCGAGACCCAAATGGTTTTGTTTTGGCCTTTCTACACATCCTTCCTCTGGGAGACAACTAGATCAATCTTCAGTAAAATTAGTGTAACTCTTTATCCACTGCTCCAAATGATGCAAGATCAACTTGATATGAACGATAGTTCAATTCTATAGCATCTATCCAAAGTTCATCAAAATCCATTGATGGAAAATGCTTCATTTTGGATGATAATTCTGCTGCTCGGAAACTGTCCAAAAACTGACTTTGCTCCAATTAGCTCCACAAAGCTCCAAATATCATTTGTTGAACTGAAATGACTTGAAATACCACGAAAATAAGAAACCTACTTCTAATCATTGAGAATTTCATAAAAACACCAATAAAACATACTAAAATCTAAAAGAAAACTTGTAAAATAATGATGTTATCAACTCCCCCGGACTTAGCTTCTAGCTCGTCCTCGGGCTGAGAAAACGAATTACAAAGAAGAAGTTTGAAAAATTGGAAACCTACCTTGACTTTCTGAACTTATCAGTGACCTTAACTTTCGAAATCCAATAACACCAGAGTCAACATTTGAATAAAACTCTTAGTAATAACTACAAATCTAGCAACATTCCCAATTCAGCCACAATCAACATGAATGACCCAGGATCTCCATCACCACTCCTAAAATCTACAGCATGCGGTTCGAGGGAGTATCGATTAAAGAGCACATAGACTCAATTCAATCAAGATCCGAACATTTTACAACCCACAATCGGTTCCTTTCCTCTTCCTTATTCACTTTTTAAATGTTTTTTAAAGGTTGATTTCTCCCTACTTTTCTAGGGTATCATTTTATTTTTCTATCAACCTCTTGAGAATCGATTTTTCCCTAGTTTTCTAGGGTATCTTTTTTATTTTTTCTATCGATCTCTTTATTCTTTTTTTCTTTTAAACACATCCAGATTTTATTTGTTCCGAAATTCACAATAAGCATAAACATCTTTTTTGATGATTTTTGTTAAACAGGAAAGAGGGGAGCCGTAGACTAATGTTTTTTTGAATATGAAAAGAAGGGTTATTCAATACATACCAAGCCCCAAGAAAAGAAAATCAAGTTCATTAAGTGTTGAGTGGCTTAGGATTACCCGGATATCAAGTGATGTGGTGCCTTGGTTAGGTGATCCACCTGAGCTTTCCTGAATGGCTAAACTGTAGTCAAGCTCTGACACTAGGGATACTAGTCCTTAATCACTTGGTTAGTTCAATGTCAAGCTTGTTTTTGGATTGATTTTGACTCAAAAAAACCATTTTTGTTTTGCAAAATTTTTAAAACGACTCAAAAATCACAAAAAGAATCGAAAACAAAGAAAAAGAAGCATTAATAACAATAATAATCCCTCAGACTTAACTTACACCTTTCCAATGTGAAATCAAGTGAGGAAGATACTAAAAACTAATGCAAAAGATAGGGAATAGGAGTTACTAGGCTGCTGGTCGAAAATATGGAGAACAATTTTTGATATTTCCGTAAACCGAAATGAAGAACAAAGGTCCACTTTTGCAATCCGGGAAGACTGCTATGATGTGTACGTATTTTCTTGTATATTTTTGGGCATTTTTTCTTAGTTTCATGCACATTTAGGTTGTATATATTGCCCATAAGTCTTAGGATCCATGAGTTTGAGTATAGAGTCTAGTTTAGGATCATATTACATTTGCATGTCATATCTTTGCATTTGCAGGAACAACTTTGAGATGGATTCATGGAGGCTCTAGAGATGGATTCAAGGTGGATTTGAAGCTAAGGAATCAAGAAAAAGAGGAGCCAAATACTATGGGAGAAGATGGAACTAGAAGGAGCAACAAAGGATGAAAGAAGAAGCCACAAGGTGCCAAAGTGAGCAGCTATCGACCTCAAGGTCGACATTAGCTCACTTTGGGTTGACAACTGCTTAAGTTGGCAGCTCTGTTGCCTAAAGTGAGCAGCTGTCGACCTCCAGGTCGATAATAGCCTACATTTGAGCGACAACATAGCACTTTGACGGGATAATTTGCTTCTAGGGCACCCACTCTTCCCCTCTTTAATATAAATACTCTCTTTTTGTGAACCAAGAACATATCCTAACTTATTCTTTCAATATCTTTGCATATTTTTGAGTTCAAACTCTTGTAATGACTACTTTTAAAACTCTAAGTGGATTTAGACAAGCTCTGAGACTATCATACCCCACATTAACGAAAAAGGAGAAGCAACAATACTTTCATCTTCAACGAAACTCGAAAGTGAAGGGAACATTGTGGTTAGATGAAAACATGATGTCTAAGATGGGGATCGATCACTAAGTGAAGTACTTGCTAGGGTACATGGATCTTGGGAGATTTTTTGAGATTCGCTACCCCACCTATGTCCAATCTACTCTTCAATTCCTAGCCACGATGAAGTTTCACAATGGGAACGACTTCGAAACTAGTCTTGGATATATAACCTTTCATATTAAGAATAAAGAGTATATCATCTCGACGAAAGACTTATGTCGAGTTTATGGGTTCGAAAGAAAGAGAAGCAAGATTGGATCTCGGGATTGTTTGGATTTAAGCAAGCTTTGGAGAACTATATCATTTGGAGATTATGTTGAGGATTAGGCTACAATAACCAAGATTTGCAATACAACCATACGTTACACGATAGAATTCTTGGCGAATTCGTTCTTTGTGAACGGGAACAACCATTTGTGACGAACAATGCTATGCATTTCTTTTTCTAAAGGTTGAAGAAGAATATATGGAAGCACAGTGGAAGATGGTTTTACCCTTTGGGAGAAGAGACAAACACGGGGATGATCTTTGCCGCCATCCTTCTTGAACACGTGGCGGATATTCCATTGCAAAAGAATCCCGTGATAAGGATAGTTGGGGATCTTACCCCGTTGTTTCGATAATTTGGAATACAACTTGAGGATTGCAAGAACAAAGAAGATGATGAAAACGTCAATGATGTAAACCACATAGAAGGAGGGAGCCTTGACGTGCAATATTTGTTGGACCGAAAGTTCATTTTCAGCTTTGGCCCTAACGCAGAGGTCCTTTATACATTCATGAACGTGCATCGGAAGTGGCACGTGTGCAATCTTCCTTTAAATCCATGGACTACAACTACCATGACTCCTTTAATATCCTTCAATCTCCCCGAAAAACTTGCAACAAAATGAACGAAACTCCTCTTACATTGAATTCCAACTAGACGATGAACAAGAAGAGCCCAAAAAAGAAGAAGATGAAGAAAGTTTTGGACATGAATTTCTCAACTATCAATGTGAACCACCAAACCAAAGGTCACCTCATGAGCACCTCGTGGAGACTCAAGCAAATGCAACACTCTTCAAATCAAAAAGAACACAAGCATGATCTCGCGAATATGAAATACATAAAGGGGAGCACCAAATACAACCGGTATACCTCTTCCATAAATAATGATGAAAATGAAGATAAGAGGAAGAAGCATGTGTTTGAGATGCCAAGGCACTCGGTGGCTCACCCACCTTTGGTAATCCGAGAACCGCAAGAGAAAAGGATGCAACCACCATGGAGTTCATTCCAAGGACCATCATTGAGAAGACACGGGAAAGATACCATCGACCAATCATCACGACCGAGGTGGGGATCCGACCATTTTGAAGAGCGCGAGCCATCCATCGATTCCACTCGACACTCATACATATGAGTTGTCACAAGGTACGCCTATAATTCTTTGTAAATACCGTTTCATATTTTCATTTTGGTGTGTGTTTTTAAAGGTGACTTTCACGGTTTAGAATTCACCGAGACATTGAAGTTTAAATCCTAGAGAGGGTCTTAGTACTAATGTCGTTTTAAGTTTTTATGTTTTCTTTTCTCTTAACATATTGAGTAATGCACTGTGTATACTTACAATTTGTGAAAAAACCAAAAATATTTGAAATTTTCTTCGAAAAAACCAAAATGATTTTCATTTTGTTTTCAAAGTTTTGCATATAGATTGCATCCTTTTATAAATATTTTTTGTTAAGAGCATATAGGATTGCTTCTTGCATAGGGAACAATGACAGGATTACCTCATAGATAGTTGAATTTTGTTTAATGATTAATGCCCTCACTAGAAGTAAGATGTTACATAGACCACTTTTTGTCTTAGAAAAATTCGTGATCGAAATTAACCACTTAAAGGTCTTTGAGAATGTGAAAGTAAGCTATCTTTTGAGTCAGTTCCTATTTATGATGGCCTTTAATGAATGTTAATATCTTTCTTTGGGTCTTTGCTATACTTGACCATAAGAAAACACTAACATTTGAGATATGTTCTAAGCATTTTTACTACCCTTTCTTAGCTCAAGTGGCTACTCTCATATTTAGAGTGGTGACCAACCCTTGAAAACCCTTAAACCTTTCTTTCAAAAGCCCCTAATATTTCTATATGTGAGACCTCTTTTGGAAAGTGCACACACGGGCAAAATCCCGAGTGAATTGAAGTTGAACGACAAAGAGGATACTTCCTAAGAGTTAGCCTTACTTTAAGGCTAACTAGAGTCATAGGACGGGAAAATCTTATGATAGAATGTTGAGAAGTGTGGGATCTAAGGAAGAAATGATCAAGGAGTTGAGTGACAAGGTTGATAGACTCATTCAACAAACGAGGAGAAGTGTTCACTTTGCGGATATCGAAGTTAAAGGACAAGAGGGTGAGAACCAAGAAGAAATGAGCTACATCCAAGGAGGGTACTACCAAAAACCCTTCAACCAAGGATACAAGCATTTCAACAACAACAACTTGTCCTACCGAAACACTTATGTGGAGAATCCAAAAGATCAAGTCTATCCTCCCAAGACTAACCAACAAGGGTAACAATACCAACCTAAGCAAGGCTACACTCAAAAGCTTCAACAACAAATCGATCCTATAAAAGAGAAAGATAATCATGCTATGCTTAAGAAGCTAGTGGAAGAAAAAAACGAGACCAAGGCCGAGATCAACAAGAGGTTTGGAGAGATGAATGTGAAGATAGACTCTATATATAGAGACATAAACATCAAACATGAAGCTCTTACTTCACATGTTAAGGTCATAGATTCCCAATTCCAACAAGTGATCTCGGACCGTAAAGGAAAGGCCACAACTAAAGAAAAGGGAGAGCCTAGCAAGGACTTTTGCAATGATTTCTTAGAAGAAATCAACAACACTCCTAAACAATGGGATGATATTGTCTTTAATCTTGAAGAGAAGAAGATTATTGATGATTTTGAAAATATCTTTTTGAATCCCTTTGACGAGATTGTTGATTGCTTGAATGTGGAATTGGTTGGAAACCCGATTGATAAAGAAGGTCATGCCGGATTTGACCTTGAAATTGAAGAGACAAGTGCTCCAATTGGAAAGAAGCTTGAGAAGAAGGACACTCCTTTAGGTAAGGGAGATGTACAGATTGAGAAAAAAGAGAAAGAGCCTTTGTTTGTAGATGAGGCTACTAAGGAAGAATTGGTCGAGGAAGCTAAGGAAAGGGAAAGCTTCAACGAAGAAGAGAAGCCCAATGTCTCAAAGAAAGAGACATTTAAGAAAAAAAGAAAAGATTCCTAGGTATATGCCTAGAGGAGAATAGGTAAGTGAGGAAGATTTCCCCATTTTGAGTCTTCCGGTTTTTAAGTCCACACTCCTATACCCTCAACGCTTCAAGAAGCAAATCATTGAGTTGCATTACAAAGAACTCAAGAAGAAAGATCTTTGGGAAATTCCCAATGAATGGGAAGAAGAAGCAAAGACAAGTGAAATTGTCAAGAACAATCTAGAAAAGGCCATTTCCCAAAGACACAAAGTTGAGAAGATCATGAGGGACAATGGTATCCCGACAACTAGAGCTATTTAAACTACTCTAGAGAAAAGCGATGATGAGGGAAGGTTTTGTAATTCCATGTGCTCTTAAGGATTACCATTTTTAGGAAGATTTGACGGATATGACGGATACTGGTGCTTGTTTGAATTTCATCTCGCTAGACCGTCTGAAAGAATTTGGATTTCAATACAAGATCAAGAGAGGAGAGGATCCCATCTTACTAGGGGATGCATCTAAAAAGACTCCTATGGGAAGGCTAGAGAAAATTGAGCTAAGGGTCAATGACACACTTGTTAAGTGTGGCTTCGTGGTTGTGGATACTAAATCTAACCAAGCCAAGTTCCCATTGATCTTAGGGACGCCATTCCTCATAACTACCGGAGCTTTAATAGACTTTGATACCAATGAGCTCATTTTGAAAAGAGTCGATGAAGGAGTCTCTTACCCAATGCTTAAAACCAAGAGAGACAATGTTTTTTTGTGGTACAATGTACCAAAGAGAAGCAAGGAAAAAGAGTAGAGTTCAAAAAGAAAAGGTCTATGAGAGTTTGGGGAAGAATGTAGTTTGGGATTTGTTTCATGAGGAAGACTCCAAGGAAGATGTTTCCCACGAAGATTTGGGCATGATAAAGGATGAAACCAACCACTCAAGGGTTGATCCCCAAGGATAGCTACAATCCCCATTTCCACAAGGGTAAAGGAGTGAAAAAACTTCAACAAAACCAAGAAATGGGCGATGCGGAAGTCACCAAGAGCACCCGACTTTGAAAGGATGGTCCTCCACTTCATCCACTAAAAAGGAAAGAAGATTGGTCAAGACAAAGACCTTAAACAAGCGCATTTGAGAGGGAATCTCATCCATATCCTTTGTACATATTTCCTTTCAAGTATTTAAATTTCAAGTTTTTCAATTCAATAAAGATGGTATGTCTTGGAACATTCATGTTCCGAAGTCATTTTATTTCTCAAAACTCAGGTGCCAAAGGAGAACCATTCGAATCAAGGATCAAAGCCAAAATGGAGTATGGATGGACATTTCCAACAACTTACCATGACTTAGTACTTAAAAACATTCCTTTGGCTAATTTAAGTTCTCTTGCATTCAGGCAAAACATTTGCATTTCACCGCTTTAAAAGAATTTCAAGAGTGATTTTGCAAAATTTTGATTTAAGAAAACTTAACTCCTTTTGATCCATTTAAAAACCTTTGGTACAAGATTTTGAAAGCTCAATAGATAAGATTTCCCAACAATTTAAAAGAAAATTCAATTTTGGACCACTTTGCAAATGTCCCCTTGGAACTTGAATTTTTAGAAACTTGGGGACCACCTTTTAAATATGTTTTGTACTATTTTCTCTCATCCACAACTTTAACAAAATACTTTTCTCTCTCTTCTTCTTATTATTGTCGCCATTTTCAACCGAAGAAAGCAAGGAAGAAGCTTTGTATTTTCAAGAGAGATTTTTGTTGAAAAACTTTGGCTCTGATTTTTCTAATTTCATTCAAGGTTCTCTTTACATTATATTTTCTTCAAAATATCAAGAACAAGGTATGAAAATCTCTAAAACCTCATTTTTTCTCTTTAAAGTTTTCGATTTTTGATGAAAGTAAGGAGTAATGATGTTTAATGGGGCTCTAGACTAGGGAAAGTTTGGTCATGAAGGTTTCATGAGCTACATTTGCTTACAAACACTTAGAAATGTAAGAATCTAAAGTTTTGTTCTTGAAGTGAATAGTGCTTGAATTTTCATTTTTGGGGAAATTTGAGCTTGTTAATCCATAATGGTTATGGATGTTAGATATGGTTAGAACAATGCATCACTTTCTTGATTTGGGAAAACTATTTATTGGGTTGATTAAGACACCTAAAAATGTCAATTTCTATGTTCCCATAAATAGAAAGTTGATTTTTGGTTATTTCATAGCTTAACTTGAGGTGATTGTTTGAATGCTTGGTTTGTTGAACATGTTTGCACTTACTACTTTGAGTCTAATCTATGAGTAATGAATTTGGACATATTATATTAAATGCACAATATGTCTAAATTTAGATTTGCTCTTTAAAAGGTATCATTTGGATTTTGAACTTGGTAGTCTAGAAAGCATTTGAGGAAAAGCCATTAGTTTGAGAAGTGAAAAGTCTAGTATGATGCATTACATAATATGATGGCCAAAAATTCCAATACATTATATGATGACATTTTGGTTCTAATTAAGTATGATGCATTTGGGTCATTGAGTTAGCTTGGGGTAGTTGCTAAGAATTGGATCATGGAAATGTTTGTGCTTAATTGATAATTCCAATTCAAGGCTAAACCCTTTTGCTTTCTCATTATGGTCTTTAGTTTTTGAAACGCACTTTGCTACATTTTTGAGTGTAGAAACCCAACGAATGGCGCCACCACGACAAAGAGAAGCAATAATACTTCCATATTCAACGAAACTCAAAATTAAAGGGAATACTGTGGTTAGATGAAAACATGATGTCTAAGATGGGGATCGACCACCAAGTGAAGTACTTGCTAGGTTATATGGACCTTGGGAGATTGTTAGAGATTTGCTACCCCACATATGTCCAACCTACTCTTCAATTCCTAGCTACGATGCACTTTCACCATGGGAACGACTCCGAAACTAGTCTTGGATATGTAACCTCTCGGATCAAGAATGAAGAGTATATCATCTCGACGAAAGAGTTATGCCGAGTTTATGGGTTCGAAAGAATGAGTAGCAAGACTGGATCTCGAAATGGTTTGGTTGTAAGCAAGATTTGGAGAACAATATCATTTAGAGATTATGTTGAGGATGAGGCTACAATAACCAAGATTCACAATATAACCATACGTTACACGATGGAATTCTTGGCGAATTCCTTCTTTGTTAATGGAAACCGCCATTTTTTGAGGAACAATGCTATGCACCTCTTATTCCAAGGGTTGAAGGAGAATCTATAGGAGCATGGTGGAAGATGGTTTGACCCCTTGGGAGAAGAGACAAACACGGGGATGATCTTTCTCGCCATCCTTCTTGAACACGTGGCGGACATTCAATTGCAAAAGAAGCTCGTGATAAGGATAGGTGGAATGTTTACCCTGTTGTTCCGATACTTTAGAATACAACTTGAGGGTTGCAAGAACAAAGAAGATGATAAAGAGATTAATGATAAAAAAAACATAGAAGGAAGGAGCCTAGACGTGCAATAGTTGTTGGACAAAAAGTTCATTTTCGACTTTGACCCTAATGGAGAGGTCTTTTATACATTCATGAACGTGCACCGAAAGTGGCGCGTGTGAAATCTTTCTTTAAAGCCATGGACTACAACTACCGTGAGTCCTTCAATAGCCTTCAACCTCTCCGCAAACCTTGCAGCAAAAAGAACGGAACTCCACTTATATCCAATCATCCAACTAGACGATGAAAAAGAAGAGCTCGAAAAAAAGAAGATGAAGAAAGTTTCAGACATGAATTTCTTAACTATCAATGTGAACCACCAAACCGAAGGTCACCTCATGAGAACCTCTTGGAGACTCAAGAGAAAAGCATCACTCTTCAAATCAAAAAGAACACAAGCATGATCTCGCGAATATGGAAGGTGATAAAGGGGAGCGCCAAATACAACCGGTATACCTCTTCCATAAATAGCGATGAAGGCGAAGATAAGAGGAAGAACCATGTGTTTGAGATGCCAAGGCACTCGATGGCTCACCCACCTTTGGTAATCCGGGAACCGCAAGAGCAAATGATACAACCACCAAGGAGTTCATTCCAAGGACAATCATTGAGAAAACACGGGAAAGATCCCATCGGCCGATCATCATGACCGAGTTGGGGATCCTACCGTTATGAAGAGTCCGAGCCATCCATCGGTTCCACTCGACACTCATACATATGAGTTGTCAGAAGGTACGCCTACAATCCTATGTAAATATCGTTGCATATTTTCATTTTGGTGTGTGTTTTTAAAGGTCATTCTCACTGTTTAGAATTCACTGATACAGTGAAATTTAAGTCTGAGGGAGGGGCTTAGTACTAATATCAATTTGAGTTTTTATGTATTCCTTTCTCTTCACATATTGTGTCACGCATTGTGTATATTTATGATTTGTGAAAAAACCAAAAAAAATTACTGAAAAAACCAAAAAGATTTTCATTTTGTTTTCAAAGCTTTGCAGATAGATTGCATCCTTTTGTAAATATTTAATTTGTTAAGAGCATATAGGATTGCATTTTGCATAGGGAACAATGATAAAATTACTTCATAGAAATTTTAATTTTGTTTAATGACTAATGCCCTCACTAGAAGTAAGATGTTACATAGACCAGTTTTTGTCTTAGGAAAATTTTTGATTGGAATTTACAACTTAAAGGTCTTTGTGAATGTGGAAGTAAGCTATCTTTTAAGTCAATTCCTATTTAAGATGGTCTTTAATGAATGTTAATATCTTTCTTTCGGGCTTTTGTATACTTGACAATGGGAAAACACTAACATTTGAGTTATGTTCTACCCATTTTTACCACCCTTCCTTAGCTCAAGTGGCTACTCTCATATTTAGAGTAGTGACCAACCCTTAAAAACCCTTAAATCTTTCTTTCAAAACCCCCTAATATTTTGATATGTAAGACCTCTTTTAGGAAGTGCACACACAGACAAAATCCCGAGAGAATTGAAGTTGAACGACAAAGAGGACACTTCCTTAGAGTTAGCCTCACTTTAAGGCTAATTAGAGTCATAGGAGGAGAAAATCTTTGAGGTTTTGGGTTTGTAGAAGTCTTGGGAATGGTTAGTGGGTTTAGACTCAAGTGGATGTTCCTTATTGCATATATGATCCTAGGTTGTTTGAATAAGAAAAAGAAAAAGAAAGAAGGAAATTGAAAAAGATAGAAAAGAGAAGTGAAAGAAAAAGGCACTAGTGATTAGGACTAAGTTTAAGCTACTACTTTAGAAACTAAAAGCTTAGAGAGTTCACCCTTGAAAAGAGAAAGAAAAGAAAGAATAGTGGCTCTTAAAATCAAAAGAAAGTTAGTAGTTAAGAAGTTTAAAAGTTTAAGAATCTCTAGTTGTCTATGAAAAGAAAAAGAATTAGTGAGTTTGGTTCAATAAAATGTTTATGTTTTCTAGATCTAGGATAGGAAGTATATCAAGTAAGTGTCTAGTTCCTTAGGAAGCAATGGTGTGGGAACAATTAGACGAAGTAAATACTTTGTATGCGTAAATTGTTCGGCTACCACCTTGCTTTTGCCTATTGTATTGCAATACTTTTCCTTTGAACTCTGAACCGAATGGATGAGATGCATTTCCCATAGATAAAAAATTCACGCCTAAGCTTAATTGAATGTAAAAAGGATCTCGCGACGGGATAGTTTATGGATGCTTAGCGTAGATTCTAAGAGTTAGTTTTGTGATGATCATGGAGAAGTACAAAGGCTCTTAGATGATCTTTGCACCATTTTACTTGTTTTGAGGACATTGGACATAAGGTATTACTCTCTTATCTTGATTTTGAGTTCTCACTTGCAAACCTCGCTTCCGGGTTTGGTCTTTGTTGTTTGCTTGAGGACAAGCAAAAGACAAGTGAGGGGGTAGTGATGTGCACATATTTTCTTGCATATTTTGATGCATTTTGGATTAGTTTCATCCAAATTTATGTTGTATATATTTCACATAAGTCTTAGAATCCATGAGTTTGAGTCTAGAGTTTAGTATATGATCATATTGCATTTGCATGTCATTTCTTTGCATTTGTAAGAACAACTTTGAGATGGATTCATGGAGACTCTAAAAATAGTTTTAAGATGGATCTGGAGCTAAGAAATCAAGGAAAAGAGGAGCCAAATGCTATGGGAGAAGATGGAACCAGAAGGAGAAAACAAAGGATGAAAAAAGAAGCCACAAGCTGCCAAAGTGAGCACCTGTCGACCTCAAGGTCGACAGTAGCTCACTTTGAGTCGACAGTTGCTTAAGTTGGCAGCTCTGCTGCCCAAATTGAGCAGTTTTCGACCTCCAGGTCGACAATAGCCTACTTTTAGGCGACAACAGAGCACTTTGACGGGATATTTTGCTTTTAGGGCACCCACTCTTCCCCTATTTAATATAAATACCTTTTTCTGAACCAAGAACATATCCTAACTTTACCTTTCAATATCTTTTCTTATCTTTGAGATCAAACACTTGTAATAACTATTTTTAATACTTTAAGTAGATTTGGATATCTTCTCTTCATCTCTTTCTTTTAGGTCTATTTCTAAGAACATGAGAGCTCAAAGACTCAATCTTTGTCTTTGGATTTCCATGACTCTGTTGAACTCGATTGTTTATGAAAACAAAAGACAATGAAGCTTTAAATTTATAAGCCCCTTTTCTAACAATCACACAATCCGCAAATGCACGAATATGTCATTGTAGTACTTGGGGGTCGAACCACAAGGAGCAACTTACCTAACTAGATAGATTTAAGCATTGGGAATACACATTCAAGTCTAACCTAAGAAAATAAGAAAGGTTGGGGGTTCTTTTGGATTTTCTAAGTAATCTATAAACGAAATCAAGATAAGAGAGTAAACAACTTAAATAAATGCAATACACTTAAATAAAAAAAGCAAACATAAACTTAAGGGCGCAAACTTGAAATAAACTATGAACTAAAATGATGGACCAAGGGATGTTGTAATGAGTCCACTTAGTAATATGGAAATAGTTGTGTTAAATCAAGCTAGTAAGCAAAAATCCATGACCAAAGGCATTACTAGCCTAATCCACTCTCATGGGAATAGACCATTTCCTTATCAATCGTATTTGCTCAACTCTCGTTTGTTGCAAACGATAAATCGATTATGAATCATTAAGAGCAAGCCTATATAGTCACTAATAAATCTAGCAAACAACTCTCACTGGCTAGATTGAAATAGCAAGTATTTGGTTCTCCTAGACATTTCATCGAACACATCTCGGGCGATAAATGTATACGAATATAGATTTTAGTTAGCTACTCTAAAACCTAGCATTAAGCTTTCAAAATCCTTTGGAAACCTAAGATTATCTATCCCTAACACCCATATTAACACCTAATCTAAGTAGATCTCAACATCTATGGATCCATCAAAAGAAACTACTCACACATACTAAAGAGAAAGAGAAGAGATGAAGAAATAGAAAGACATTTCATAGATAAAGTTTAGTTCTTGATTCCTTACAAATTAGAAAGAGAGACTCTTGATCTTAAAGATCAAGAGAAAATACACAAAAAATCCAAACTTTGTCTTAGAAATATGTAGAAAAAGAGTTGATACATAATATTAGGTTTAGAGGGTATTTATAGGTGAGGAAGCGCCAATATTTGCGTCGAGGTGTGCTGCTTTCGCCCAAAGATATGCTGCTGTCAACGTTGAGGTCGACAATAGCTCACCTTGGGGAGTAGAGTCTCCAACCAAGGCCACTATCGACCTAATGTAGGCTAATGTCGACTTCCAGGTCGACAACTGCTCACCTTGGCCGCTTGTGGCTTCTTTCTTCCTCATTTGTTTGTCTCTTTTGACCCCATCTTCTCCCATTGCTTCTTGCCTTTGAATTCCCTTGTTTTTTTTTTAATTTTTTTGTCTTTTTAGCCTCTAGAATTCATCATCCCAAACTCTCAAATTGATCACTAAAGGTTGTACCTACAAATACAAAAGAATGCAAAAATCATGAATACTTGATAGCTCAGGTTTTTGCCCAAGATAACACTGCAAGCGCACAAAAAGCACGATTTAGTGGTTTGGAATCGAATCCATAGAGACCAAAGGTAGGACGAAGAATTTCAGGTCAAACAACGGGCTATGGCGAAAAGTATGTTTTGTAGAGATGCAGAAAATTGAATTTAAGAGATTGGAAAGAAAGAAAATGACTAAGGGTTGAAAATCAATCAAAAAAAAGTTTAGCATTGGGTATTCTCGGGGAAACGTTTCATTGTTGATTCGAATTATTGACTAGGGAACATGTTTTAAATCATCTTGAACTCAAACGCAATTGTAGAATTGATCTACTTCCGTAGTATCAATTCCTTATGTATTAGAAACCTCGAGACTAACTGTTGTTGACTCTGGGATTCTAATCATGCATTCTAAACAAGTTTGATAGATTCACAATTCACTTAAGCATCAACTTCCATTGGCTTAAGATAAGTTGCTCATTTAGGATTCATTCAAGCATTTAATCGAACACTTTCCAAGCGTTAAAAGAGCTAAGATAAGAAACTAAGTGATCAAGTCAATTTCAACATTACGAAAAATCCTAGATGAAGATCGAATTGATTAAATCCATAATCATACAATTCTATGTCAACAATTCATGAGTCCCTATGTGAGAACCCTAAACAAAACAAACAAACTACTCACTCAGGATCAAAGAAACAACACAAATCAAATCAGAGAGAGACATCATTGTGTTGATCAAAAATAAAGAGTAAGGTTCAGAATTCTTTTTGGACTCGGATTACGGAAGACGATTCTTCTCCTTAGGTTACAAATCCCTCTCTTCCTCTCAAAAACTCGGAAAAACAACATAATGAAAGTGTAAACACGAGTTTAGGTTTTAGTTATGAATTATGGTACACAATAATTTTGGTTTGGTTCTTCTAAATCGGTCTGCGAAATACGGGACAGGGATCGATAGATTTAGGACAGGGATCGATCGATCCTTGTCATTCTGTCAGGACATTTTTCTTCTCTTCATGAATGCTTCCTTCGATGATTGAAATCCGTCCAAAATGCAATCTTTCCGGACATCCAAGCTCGATTCCTATAAAAACACTAAAGAACACATATCCGCTCCAAAGAGATACGAATACATACTAAAAACCATAGTTCTCGAGAAAAAACCGTAGTAAAAACCACTAAAATACTAACACATCAAATCCCCCAGACATGAATCTTTGCTTGTCCTCAAGTAAAGGAAACGAAGACTAAGCCTATGGGAAAAGAAGTTTGAAAACCAAATGGATCTTATGATATCAGAAAACCTTACTCTGCACTACTTTTGCTAACCATATAAACTCAGAATAGTTAGAACATTCTCCCCAAGAATCGCTGCATGACCTCCCAAGCCCATCCATACTCCAAAATCTGAACCTACAAATTCAGCATTCATGATCATAACTCTCTACATTCATTCAAGTTAGGCGTGAAATTTTTCACCAAAGAACTCGTAATGACGAAATCAGGCTAGGTATGTAAGGCTTTTAGTGGTGAGGCTTAGAGTATTTCGGGTATCAAAAACTGCGTCAGGATGCAAGACATTATGCAAAATCGCAGGAGAGAATGAGTATATTGATATCCATGTCCTCTAACTACCCAAGTACAAACCACCAATCAAAAAGTAAACCAAATATGTGCATCGTTCAGGGTGAATCCAATCAACAAAATAATATGCAAATGCTAATTTCTAATCGAGATATGAAGAAAAAAAAAAGCAATTTTTGTTTTTTGTACGAACGAATATCTGGTAGAAATTAGCAATACAATGATGTTTTTAAACTTTAAAACACCCATACAACATGAAGAAATGCAACACATTCATCTAAACCTCCAAAACACCCAACACCAAGAAATCAGACACTCAAGACCGTTTCTAAACTACCTAAATTGTTCACTCCTACCGAAGCAATTAGAAGGATCATGTCTACCCTATTCAAGGAGATAAGCTAAGGGTGTGGTGCTTGACTAAAGATGAGTGTGGTCACTCAAGATTACCGAAAAGAATCGTAGAAAAATGGGGATGTAATCCTGAAAGATAGGTTTAACTCTCAATTTCAAGTCTCTGGATCAAAGCAATTAAGTTCATTAGTAGGACAAATAAAATAGAGTTAATAACATTTCAGAACAAAAATCTGAGTTCCAGAGATTTCTGGTGGGATTTTGGTCTTGAGGTATTTCGGTTTGCCTGCGCTAAACGCCCAAATGAAATGGTCAATAAATAAAGTGCAATACACAGAGATAATAGTCTAAAATCATCATGAAGCATAAACAATCCTTAAACTGACTCAATAAAAACATCAAAATGACTCAAACATCACACCAAAAGAAAAAGAAAAGCATATGTCACCTCCCTGTTGGGGTCAAAAATAGTCACGACGAAATCGATGCCTAAAAAGCGTAACGAAAACATTGGCTCTCTTTCGGGAATGAAAATCGTAAGAGGATTATCAATTCTGAGCCTCTTGCCAGTTAGTCGATCTACTTTCGACCAAATTGCGAAACTCTGCGTCTAGCCAACCATAGGCAATCGCTTCGCAAAGTCTAGTCGCTCAACGCGAGAATATCTAAATCAATGTCCGTGACCTCCGAGAGATCTCAATAAACAAGTTTCGAAGCAATTAGAAATCATCATAAATTTCGCATAATCGCGTCGTTTCAAAGACATGAGCAAGTTCTGGTCGCTGGTGGGCGACTAGATTCTTTTCGAAAGTCTAGTCGCCCACGAGCGACTAGACAGGAGCCATGTCTAGTCGCCCATGGGCAACTAGACACGAGCCACGTCTAGTCGCCCATGTGCGACTAGACTCTTACAATCATCCATGGGCGATTAGACACGAACCATGTCTAGTCGCCCATGGGCGACTTGACACGAGCCACGTCTAGTCGCCCATGGGCGACTAGACTTTCAAGGACGTCTAGTCACCCATGGGCGACTAGACACGAGCCACGTCTAGTCGCCCATGGGCCACTAGACTTTCACGGATGTTTTGTCGCCCATGGGCGACTAGACACGAGCCACATTTAGTCGCCCATGCGCGAACAGACACGAACCATGTCTAGTCGCCCACATTAACTAGACCACGTCCTCTCGGTCATCTTCTCCTTTGAATCTCAATTCGATTGTCCCTTGTTTCGTCTCGATTGGAGTTTCCGTTAAAGTTTTGCGGTAGTAATCGTAAAGACTTGTTCTTTTCGTAAAAGCTTCATATCAATCGTGTAAAAAGATAACAGTTAAATCGAGAACCGACATTGTCTTAACTATACGATTGGTCTTATCATTTCACGAAGCCATCACCGCGTAATCGTATGAAAAACGCTTTCTTCGAAAGATATCCTAAAAATCACTTAGTCGCAAAACGGCCCAAGAAGGTCAAAAACACGATAAAAGTCCACTTAGGATTCCGGAACGAGAATAGGTCCAACTGCATCAACGATTTACCTGAGTTCCATGAAAGATAAAAGGAAAACACGATAAAGTTAAAGTCTATAGATAAATATGGAAAAATCGTGAAGATAACGAATATTCTCGAAAAAAGGAATATTTTCGCGGAAAAATATACTCATATCTAAGGCGGAAAAGGAAACCGGATTAACCTACGAAGGCATATATAAGAGAGGATAAGGAGAAGAACCAAGGGAAAAAAACTTCTTCACATTTCACACTTAGAGCAATTAGGCTTTATTTTCGTTTTTTGTTAGCGATTTGCGTCTCGACTAGGTTTACAAGTCTTTCGCTGTTAGAAATAGGATACTCGCCAACAGCTCTCGCGACCACGACTTATCACCTACTGTAACGCTCAACGCAAATTCGGAATAAGATCTCTATTGCTCTACTTTGATTTTCGATTCTCTTTACTTTTGATTTCGTCGTCTGTTATTTCGTACTTTGATCTGTCGTTGTTTGATTTAGCAGAAATGTGAGACCTAAAGGAAAGTTAGGATTTCCTGGCCTTCCTTCGATTATGAGAATCGACAATGCGAATTTTGGTTCCCACAGTTTGGCGCTAGAAGGAGGGTCGCCTATTCGTCCAGGATAGAGATCAATCTAACTCGTAGCTGCAAAAGGCTAGATCGAATATGACTACAGACGACCAAAACAATCAACTAGCACGTAACGGCCACAGTGCCAATAACGATGCTGAAAACACTCTGGCGACGAATAACAC
Organism: Anastatica hierochuntica; assembly: GCA_900406275.1. Lineage (NCBI taxonomy): Eukaryota > Viridiplantae > Streptophyta > Magnoliopsida > Brassicales > Brassicaceae > Anastatica > Anastatica hierochuntica. The sequence goes on along the minus strand of OVAN01005552.1, from coordinate 1,506 downwards.
CCCTATTAACGTTGACGCAAACATTGCGGCGTTCGAGGAGATCAAAAAGATTTTCTCGACTGTCGAAAAGAAGTCGACTGAACAAGACATACTTACTAGCTCTCTCGCTAAACAGGTTGAAACTCTAACCGCAAGAACTAGCACTATTCTTCCATGCGGAGCTACCAGACTCCACGGAAGAAAACTCGACTTCACCACTCCGCGTGGCTTACTCCAGAACACGCAGGAAAATCCATCGGGACAAAGCCCCGATGTAATCACCCTTGTCGCGACACGAAATAACGCGGAAGACCCTCCAAATCCGGAGAAGGAAACAAAGGATAAAGAAGTCGAGCAAATTGATCTGGACTTCAGCGATCAATCCGATTCTACGGATGAAGACGCTGACGTACACACAAGAAGGGTTAAGGGTCGCGCAACGCAGAAGGAATCTCAGCTTAGCGAACCCATGACACAAGAAGAGGAAAATATCTTCTGGGTAGAGCAAGAGAAACAGGTCGAGGAGAAGGCGAGAGCCATTCGTAGGACACGCCAACCATCTCAAAAAAGACCAGCGACAATCTCGACGAGAATCGTGATCTCCGTGACTACATCGCAAAAACAACGGCAGAGGTCAAAGCGGTAAAGTCGCAGATCCACCACACGACCAGTGCCGTGCCAGAGATCGATAGACTCCTCGAAGAGGCTTGAAAAACTCCATTCACTGCTCGCATAACCAACATCAGAGTCTCGGATTCCGGGAAATTGAAAATTGTTGCGTGGTTGTTTAAAAGAAACAAAAGGCAACGAAGCTTTAAAATTTATAAAAGCCCGTTTGCTAAGAATCACACAATCCTCAAGTGCACGGATATGCTATTGTAGTACTTTGGGGTCGAACCATAAGGAGCAAACCAAAGCTAGATAAGTTCAAACTTTAAGAATACACAAGCGTTCTTAAGCTAAGCGAATATAAAAAGGGGGTTTTGGTTTTTGTGATTAAAGAAAATCAAATCAAGGAAACATAAGTAGACAACGAAAGTAAAGCATAAAAGTAAAGACTTATATAAATAAACGAGTAAAGGCAATAAGATAAAGATGGATCTTGGGATGATAGTTATAAGTTCGGGTTTCAATCTAGAGGTGTGATGGACTTTGGTAAGGCTTTATTAAAGGACCTAGCTATTTCTAGACCAAGGGTCTCTTTTTTGTCGATCAAACCACTCTCGTGACGGAGATCTATTCACCCATACACACTACAAGGCTCAAATTTCGTTTGTTGCCTATTTAAGCATGTAAGTGATAGTGAGTCTCAAGCCCTTATAGCCATTTAACACCTTGGTGTCCATAAAGGCAAACTACTCTCNAGTAGAAATTATGTTAAGATCTAGCCTAATCATCCATCACAACCCTAGATCTAATCCTAGCCTAGTCAATGATCCGATTTAGTGGCTAGCTAATGGTGTAACAAGAGTAATCAACAAGAACTCAACCTCATGACTATGTAATCAAAGCTTGAACTAATACCAC
>OVAN01005551.1:0-22212 GCA_900406275.1 Anastatica hierochuntica | reverse complement strand
ACGATCTTTCAAAGAAGTCTATCCGTCCGCGAGAAACTAAAGCATCTGAATGCTAAAGTTAGCATCAATGGCTTTCGAACAACTCTCAGAAGGCCACACGATACATCCTTCAGAGCGATACAAAACCACCGAAAGCATCGGAGAACCACGTCGTTTCGGAGAACTGTCTAAACGCCGATTGACGCCAAACCTACGAACGAGTCTTGGAACCGATTGACGACTGAACTAGAGGCCGATCTAGATGTCGGTTGAAACCAAGACCGGAGGTCCGTCTTGGCGCAAATTGGCGCCAAGACAGAGAGTCTGTCTTGACGCCAATTGGCGCCAAGATCAGGGCTTGGTCTTGGCGCCAAATGGCGCTAGGACGCGGACAACATTCAATCGTTGTCCGTTGGCTGAACCACATACTTTCCGATCATCATTTCCTTCGAATTGTCACTTGATCGTCTCTCGTTTCGTCTCGATTGGAGATTTCGTCAAACCGTCGTGACGATAATCGCAAGGATTCGTGCTTTTCGTGGACTTTTTATCGATCGTGTAAAACGACGACGGTTAACTTAAACATCGGAAGAGTCTAAACTATACGATTAATCTTATCGTTCCACGAAACTATTACCGCTTGGTCTTACGAGAAACAGTTTCTCCGAAAGGAATCGTCAAAATCACTTACCCGCGAAATGGCCCGAAAAGGCCCAAACCGCGATAACGGTCCACCTACAATTTTTGGCGAGAACCAACCCTCTTACAATGACGGTTTGCCAGGGTTTCGCGGAAATGTTAAGTTTCGAGAGGATAAGGAAGGATCCCGAAAAGGATATATGCGAATCGGGGAAAAGGAATATTTCCAAGAAAAGATATGCACGAATCGGGGACGAGAAAGGAAGCGAGCGAAGCCCACGAAGACCTATATAAAGGGTGCGAAGGAAGAGATGCAAGACTTGCAACTTTTTCGTCACCGCAAAACACTTAGAAAAAACTAGGGTTCTTACTTTGTTTTCGTAAACGAGCTGCGTCTCAACTAGGTAACGAGTTTACGCTGTAGTTCTATGGTTTTCACCAACAGTTCACGGCCACGGCTTAACACCGGTTGCGCACGCTCTGATCTCGAATTCGAATGAGACCCCTTAACTTTCTTCGTTATTTGTGTCTATCGAATTGTTATTCGCTTACGTTTTTCGTTTACTTTTGATTCGCTTTTATACTCATTCTGTATTGTTCACGTTAACCTATTCTTACGAATCTTATTACTTTACCACCGTTAAATACATATCACTTCGCAATCTGTTTCGTATTGATTCACTTTCGTTATCTACTAGTTTCGTTTCGTAATCTGTTCATCTCTTAGTTTCGTAATTCGAATCTCGTTAACCTGAATCTCGCATACTGTTCGTTCATACGTTTTATTCACGCTTTTTGTTTGATCTTATCTCGCAGCTTAATTTCGTAACCTTAACCTAATTTCTCATGTTCATCATCTGATCTTATCGCTTTTTGGCCATAGAGAATCCGTGAACCACGTAAACATTGACAGTGAGAATTTCGGTTACCACACTCACAATCAGCACGAAGGAGCCAAGAGGAGGTGATCGAAGGACTCCGACTCTGGCAACGAGGGCGACTGGCGATTGGTGAAATATGCTCTGTCGACGGCATGCAGGTCAGAAGAATATATGAATCCTACTTCTTCTTCCCGAAGGCATGGACATGCGACATCTCCAAGAGAATTGCCTCTCCTTCTCTTTGTGATCGGGCCTTGGAGGGCCTAAGGGAGAAGGTGTTTCCCTAGGATGACGACTGCTTCCGTCACCTCGACATCTCTTCCGCCTTTGCGAAAGTCTAGGCGGACATGTTGAAGGTAGGGTTTGAATGTTCTTGACGCTTTCACCTTTGGTTTGCCGTTGTAGGTCTTGATCATGTCTGCCCTCGTGATTTTGAACAGACAATGTCTCTCTGCCACCATATTGAGGGCAGTGTTGCCACTAGCGTGGGTAAGCTGAGCAGTAGAGAAGGCTCAAGCTGAGGGGAGTTGACCAGGAAGCAGCATGATGAGTTGGTCGCTTCCAAGAAGGTTGTGAAGTTGCTGGAATTGGAGCTAGCCAATACCTAGGAAAGAGAAGAGAGCTTGGAACTTAAATTGGGTCTTCTGGCCTCCGAGGCGGAGCGAAGGAAGGCATAGAAGAAGGAGCTGCAGTAGCATATTGTTGCCCTGGAGCATACCTTGTTCGCGCAATCTGAGGAGAAGGAGCTAGCAGTAGCATATTGCTGCCCTGGAGCATACCTTATGAGGAAATGGTACCTAGAGAAGACCAACGCCTGGAATCTGGTGTGGGAGTTAAAGAGGTATCACTTCGTGGAAGAGCATGAGGCGATAATGCACGAATTACCAGCGCTGACGTTCAGAGACGATATCCCTATGAATGAACCAAGGGTGGAGCCAACATCATACCCTGCGTATAGAGGAGGGATCTCTATCAGAGAACCCTATGGTATTGTTAGGGACCACCAGGGAGTGGGTCTGCGGCAAAGGGTGGTAGACGAGGACAAAAGCAAGGGAATTGATGCCCACGAAACTTCAGCAGATGATGATGATTAATTCTGAACCAGGACACAGAGGCATCTTTAGCACTCGCGTTGTTGAATTTCGTGTTGAGCCGAAATCAACCGAGTCTGGTGAAACTTCGATCATGTACCTACTTTGCTCCTTGTATAGCACTCCGTTCGCCTTAGGATTTTTTGTATCTGTAGACTTAGCCTTATCTTTTGATGTAAAGTCATTTGGCCTTTAGCCTTATTCTTTAAATGAATATTCTTTTGATTCTTTACGTCTTTCTTGCTTTCCTTGAATATAATATGTGACTTTGGAAGAATCCTCTCGGCAATCATAAAAGATTATCAGTAGAATCTCTGCCTTGGCACGTGATCAAGATAGAGAATTTTTTAACTTTGTATGTAAGGTAAAGAAAAGATGATGCAACTTTCCTCGGTTTTGGGCGTGAGCTTGATAAAGATGAGTTGGATCCTGATAAGAATGTGAAACTTTCACTTTCTCCTTGACCAAAGTTTACTAAAGGATAATCATGACCGTGATCATTCGCGTGGGTCGTCCAGCTTTCCTTGGCACTTGGCCAGGTTTGGATGACGAAGTAGATGACCATAGTCCAGATATAGTTGTTATACCTTGGTACCTTGCTTGAGATTTGTAGAGAGAGACAGAGAGGCTTGTCCCCTGCCCATTGACCTTGGTCGTCGGGGGTATTTTCCTTTCTTGTGACCGAAGTTATCTTTCCTTCAAAGATCAAAACTTTTGTGATCGTGGTCGTTGCATTATTGAAGCACATAGCCTTGATGCAGCCAAAGTCAAGGTGTTAGTTGTTAGCCTTAGTTGTAACCAGAGCTGGTTGGATGACCGGAGCAAGGGTTGACCGTAGTCGTGATTTTCTGACCGCAGTCGTGCGATATGACCATGGTCATATGTTTTTTTTCTGGCTATTGAAGTCATGCTTGATGATTGGAGTCATGTTTTTTGGTGATTGGAGTTACGCTTGATGATCGGAGTCATGTTTATGATGACCAGAGTCATGTATGCTGCACTCTGCCCCCTCGTGGAGGGCCACACTCTACTTTTTTTATCGTAGTCATGTTTGACTGACTCGTAGTCATGTTCGCTGCACTCTACCCCCTCGTGGAGGACCACTCTCAGCTTTTGTTTCGACCGTGGTCATACTTGGTGGGATTACCCGGAGTATCCGTGTTCCAAGCCTTCCACTCCCCATGTCTGGGCAAGCATGTATAGAGCATGCTAGTGATCAGCTAGCGCACCGCTCCAGGTTTCATCTATTTTTTGTTTGCATTTTAGGCATTTCAGACTAGTCCCGGAGCAGCACTCTGCCCCCTTGTAGAGAGCCACTCTCTGCTCCGTAGTCGAGACAACACTCTGCCCCCTCGTGGAGATCGTTATGGTTGCATCACAATCAGGGATGACGATCTTTTCTTGATTGAAGCGAGAAACGTAGCAGTGTAGATATTCTGATTGGAGTTTGGACAACCTCGTAAAGGTTGTCTAGTGTCTTTTCTATGGCTCGAATGCTTGAAAACTGCTCCACAAATAGGTCAGTAAGTTTTGCGAATGAGTCAGTTGCTCCCTTTCACAAACCAGTGAACCATTGTAATTTAGGACCAGTGAGACTTAGCCCAAATTCCTTGCACATCGTTGCCTCTCTACACTTCTTTTGGATGGCCATCGTGCACATCTTCTGCTTGTATTGGCCCATATGATTGTTGGGATCGTTTATCCCGTCATACATCTTCATTGTAGGGAAAGTAAACTTTCTTGGCATCTTTGTACATGTGATCGCGTCCGAGAAAGTGATGTAGGAGTAAGAGCTTTGCAAGTTTCTCCGAATTTGTAAAGTCACGCTTGGTAGCTGTCCAATCAACGTGCAATTAATCTAGACATTTGGAGAACTTTTCCTCGATCTTGGTTGTGCTGGACACCTAGAGGATCCCGATTTGCTTTGGATGCTGCTCATGCAGGGTTGGACCCTCGAAACATGGAAGTGTCAATCGAGTAAGATCTTCGCTTGGGAATGAAGACACTCCCGCGAGAGAGCTATCGACTTTTGGATGGCTTGCTCCCACAGGTGTCTGGAATGGGTGTCCCCCAGTTCCAGGAGAATCGAGAGATTGCATTAGATTCACAGGTACAAGAAAGCGAGGATTTCTTTCTTGGGGTGGAGCTCTCTCCATGGCAAGCACATATTTTTCCTCCCCAAGAGTCGTGTTGTCTATCTCCAGTTGATTGATCTTTTGGGTATGTTCGGCCATCTTGCGGAAATATTTGTCCACCTGGAGTTTCATGATGTCTACTTCGTCGGTGGTAGTTGGATTAGAGGGAGATTCGTTCTCTACGATAGCCATGGGGAGGTTGGTTTGTATACCTCCAGTAAGAGTGTTTTCTTCAAGGTTGATTGTTTGACCTTGCTCTGATTCGCTCATCGTCTTGTAGTCATTAGAATAACCCCCTCCTTCTAGCGCTTAACTGTTAGGGTAATTTTTGGTCATATCTTTATGCCACTTCAGAAAGCAGAGATTCAAGCAAGGAAGAAAACCAAAGGTGGGAGAAAAGTATTATTTTTTATTAAGTATGTGTATAAAGCATTGATTATGTGAATGGATACAATATGGTTTACAAGATAATATATTTATAGTCTAATGAGGATGGTTGAGGATCAGATCTTCCTTAGATTTACTTAGATATTGCGTAAATTCGTGCATTTTTATGAGAATCTTGAATGTAGGAGTGTTTTCTTTGTTCTCCCTCAATCAACCATCGTGAATATCTAGAGAAAACAAAGGGGTATCTTTCCTTTTTTATCGTTTATATGTCCCTTGGAAGGGTAGCCAGTCTTGTTGTAATCCTTGGTATTGTTTTCTTTGGTATTGCTTCATTTGTTGTTTCGTTCGGTGGTTCAGTCATTGCTTAGAGCGTGACTCGTTTCCTTGATATCGAGGATGATTTATTTTACCCCAACACTATTATTTACTTTAGCTTTTACGTAATTAATTTTACTTTAAAATATTGAACTCTAAAACCAGATGCCTAAAGTCTAATTAATAACATAAGTTTAAACCATCTTAACTATAAATGGTGTTTAGGAGTTTTTTGAAAGATTCTTTAGGGGATAGAGAACAAGAAAAAAGATGTAAAAGATTCTTTATTGATATTTAAAGAAATCGATTACAATGTATGAGTTTTAAATAACGAGTTTTGGATCCTTGAATTAGGGTTCTTCCCTTTGTATTTATAGTATTCAGATAAGAGTATTTCCATATTCTTTATAGATAACTTCTAGTTTCGAGTCTATCTTTACAATAGAAAATATTTTCATAAATCTATAAGGCAGTTGTCCTTATATCTAAGATTTAAATCATAAAATAGGGAATATTCACTCAGCCTTGACTCATGGCCTTGGTGTGGCTATATGCCCTTGGCTAAGACCTTGGTTAACACATCCAACTAAGGGAGTTATCTATGTGCCCTTGATCTAGCTAAGACTAGACTCTACGGAAAAAAAATTACCTCCAACAAATGATATTCAAGATTAAAAATGTAAAGTGAAATAGAAAATAATCAATTCAATCTAAAATACATAGAACAAAACAAAAATATTTTAGAATGAAAAAAATAGAATGGTTATCATATTTACCTGGTTCATTAATCCATTGTTAAAAGAATCTATATAAACTTTTAAATTATAAAAAATAAAATAATTTATTTATGCAATGGATTGAAGTTTAAAACAAAGACAATATTAAAATCCAAAAAATGTTATTTGCGAAAGATATAAAATTCATAAATTTTCAGTTAAATGTAACAGAGAAAGATTATAAAAAGGAGATAAAATGATGTGTATCAAGTTTACCAATTTAATGACATTACATTGCAAGTGCAGAGCAGGTGAAGTAGTATTTTGGGACCAAATCCACGAGAAAAAGTAATGCACTAAGGATCTATGGACGTTTGAATTAGTTTTGAAGAAACAAAGATTGACTGGTTTTGTTCTGTTTTGTTAGAATTAAACAAAGAAATCAAAATAGAAAAAAAAGAAAAGATCAATAAACGATAAATGTTAGACAAATAGGAATGACAGAGAAACATAAATTAACATGCCATGATTCAAACGTTCACGTACATTTTAACTTAAATCTAGAATGCAATTTAGTTGTAAATCCTTTTCACTTTCAAGACTCGGAATTCTATACTCTTAACAACCAAGGAACTCAATTTTTGTTGGTCCTTGCAGAAGACAAATGTGCATTAACTAAGTGTGTATGATTGATTGTTCACAATTCTAAATGATCCACATTCGTTGCTTATGTAGAATTGTTCACTAAATACAAGTTCCAATAGTGTGACAAATTTTTGGAATGCATACTAACATGAGATCTATTCACAAGTCAATCAGACAAGTTATTGATAAGACTTTATATGTATATATCCTTAAGCAAATAAGAGTACAACCTTATGGAAACTTATATTCTAATTGACAAAATACTCAAGATTAAACATGTAAAACACATAGAAACTAAGATAAGTAATCATGATATCAATCAAAGACAAGAAAAGAACGAGAAAATCGATTTATTGATGACTTGATGAAGAAATTATGAAATCTTTAAGATGGGAAGGGCATCGTGTAACACCTGTGTTCATAATCCGAACAAGAATAAGGATCTGGCTATAAAATATGAATAAACTGGAAGGAAAAACCAAGGAAAAATTCGGCTGAGTGTTGAAACTGGACCAAAGATGGTTCAGTGACTCCTCAAGCAGGGGTAATGTATGTTGGTGGCAGATCATAAAAAGGTTGTTATGTTATTATAAGGGGGTGGGTATAGTCGGACTGGTTGGACCCCAAACTTGGCCGTGGATGGACCATGGTCTGGTTTACTCATCCGATCATGCATGGACCATGAGTCATGTTATGGATGTTTTTGGGGAGTTCTTTGATGACACTATGAAAGAAAGAAGACAATGTGTAAGCATGAAGATGAATGATTTTAGGTAAGAGGATCTAAGCAAAAGAGGTTGAAGGACGATGGAGTTCTAAGAATCGAATCAAAAGAATGGTGAAAGAGTAATTGTATTAGCCTTTTTGCCTAGGGTTTTTCGAATGATCTCCATAATCCGCTAAGCTTGTTATTTATATATGAAAGCAAGTCCTTATCCCTTTAGGATTAGGAGATATCGTAATTATCTATAAATATACATGATTATCTCTTTATTAATAAAAGAAGATAAGTATCGGCTGAGAGTTGGCTAGCCTTTTGGCTTCTTGCATCCTTGTGATGTCTGGCTTTCTGCTTCTTGGCATTTCCCTGCCTTATGGCTAAACTTTCTTACTCTATCTAAGCCAAAGGGAATCCCCAAAGCTCAAATTACTCCCAACAGTTTGCCCCTTATTGCGCAGGTTCGATCCAAAGCTGTATAATAACATGTCTCCCTGGTTGCTTAGGCAAGAAGCCTTTGACCGCTTGGTTACTCGAGGATGTACAAGTGTGCCGCCTCAAACCCTTTTAGTATATGCTTTCTTGTAGCCGGAACGCCGCTGAGGCTGGACGCGATTATCGCCAGATGTTCCTGCTGCCCCTTAGCGCCTTGCTTATGGCTTCGGGACTTTTGAATTTCAAGCTCATGTTTTAATAGAGAGAATTGTGGGAACTTCTTCTTGCTGAACGAAGATCTCGGCCGTTGGTTGAGGTTACGTTAAGATATTGAAGAGAAAAAGGGAAGAATTGCTCCGAGATTCGTGCCGCCAAATAATTGCGCGCGTGGACTCGATTCTTCTTCCTTCCTTCTTCAACACTTTAATTTGTTTTTTTCTTCATTCTTGCCTTTTCTCTTCATTTTCTTTCCTTTTCTTACGAAAAAATTCTTCATTTCGGAATCCACATTCAAGCCCTATCCCGTTCGCGATCCCATGTTAGAATCTCTTGCTTTTTCTTCTTTTTGTTTCTTATAGATTAGGATCCAAAGAGTAGTTATAGGGTTTAAGGTTCATTTTAGCTTATAGGTTTCTTGATCCCCTAAGCCATAGATATGAAATCGGGCCTTCTCAGGTCAACGATATCTAGCATTGTTGAAGAATTCTCCCCTGAAGTCTCGTCGTCCGTAGGTGCCAGGGTTAGGAGAAGACACTTGATTAGGATGAGTCCTCTCGTTGATTCCGAAGGATCTTTAGAGGACACGGAGATCCACAATGTCACCCCAAGACCTCTTCGCTCTGCTTCAGGTTCCGCTCTTCTAAAGGTGGGCCCTTTTTCTTCCATTGAGTCCAAGCATCTTGTGACTTGGAGATAGCAGTATTCCCTCAGGGAAGAGGTAAAATTGAGGGTGGCCAAGAAGGATAAGAGGGCTTGTGAGTGCCCTGAATATGAAATTGCGGTGTATGAAGGCTATTTCGAGGCTAGAATCAGGGATAAGATACCAGCCCTGATGATGAAAGTCTCTAGGCACTTTGGCATCTGCCCCTTTTAGTTGAACCAACCTTCTTGGAGGATCCTTACTGCTATCCAGGTCCTCAATGAATTTCACGAGTTGGATCTGGGCATCGACGAACTTCTTTACGCCTACTATTTCTCTCCCGTCACTCCCAGTGAAGGTAGATACTACTTTCACCCTAGGGCAAGTGCTCCTGTAATTAAGGAGCTTGATAAGAGCGAGAGAAAGGGGGTTGTCTTCACCAATCATTGGGCCCCAAGGTTTTCTTTTATGAAGGTAGGATCGATACCTGGCTTTTCTACCTTCTGGAAGTTCACTGGTAGGTTTAGGATGATATTTCTGTTTTATGACTTATGGCCTAAACGCTGACTTTAATGTCTTATACTTTTTGTAGAGGTGTCGACGGAGAAAGCAGAAGAAGGCAAAGAAGGAGTGGAAGAGTCTTTATAGATCTCTGCTGAAGAAAGGATCATCATGTTCCTTCTAAGTGAAGAAACATTGAGGCAGAGTAACATAAGAGGTATTCTTCACTTTTTCACTTTTTCACTTTTTACTCAGGCGGCCAGGAAGCTTAAGCTGGAATCGGAAGGCAAGACTCTAGAGGTCATGGAGATTCCTGAGTCTCCTTCCGGTGGAACCAAGAGGAAAGACAACTCCTCAAGGCATACCTCCTCCTCTCCCAACAATCTTGATGGCGCTCTGGAGTTTCTAAATGACTCCCTCTTTCCCTCAGTCTCTGTCAGCTATCCCAACTCCAATAACGTGGGAGTTCTCGCTCATGCCCAGAAGGAAATGATCAAGGTAATCAGCTTGCCCTTGACGTCTACCTGTTTCTTTCTACTTTTTTCTAAATATGTTTCCTTTTGTGTCTGATCTCAAATGGCTGCCTTCCTCCATCATGTCGAAGAACAACTTGTTAATGAGGTGGCTTATGCTGGGAAGGCTATATTGGAGGACTACATCCTCAAGCTGAAGAAGGAGGAAGACAAGACTGCTGGCGTGAAGAAAGAACTAAGGGATATGAAGGAGCTGACCCGTGGGATGGAGTCCCAAAACAAAAAAGCGAAGGGTAAGGTGCTTCTGGAGCAGGAGATCGCAAACCTGAAGGCGAAGGCAGCGAATTTTGATGAGGAGAGAACCATGGCGGTTAGAGGTGCCAAGATCGTCGACCGTTGGGAGATGGCTCATGACTGGCTCAAGGGGGATACAGACTCTTGGAATCTGGCAGAGGAGTTCGAGAATTACAAGGTAGTGGTGACGGCGGAGGTGGAAGAACAAGGCCTCCCAGATCCCTCTTTTGAGAATGAACCCGAAATCCCTCATGCCAAGGACAGCGCAACCCCCATGGATTTAGATGCCAATGTGGAGAGTTCACTTTCTCTAGATCCTCCTGTCACCTAGCTTTCTGCCCAGAAATCAAGAATAAAGATGATCTCCCCCTTAGGGGTTTTAACTCTTTTTTGTTGATGGTATGCCCCTGCGTGGGACAACTTCTGCCCCTTGTGGGCTTTGTTAAGACTGTTTATGGCTCTTTGAGGCCTTGGCTTTTGATGTGCCCTTCAAGGCTTAAAAACGGGTTCTTTGGCCCCTCATGGCCTTTTCTATGAATGCTTTTATGCCTCTTTAATCCTCTTTTTGCGATCTGCTTGAATCAAGCCACTTGCTAGGATTTCGAGATAACATTTTTCTTTGCATCTGGCATCTTGCCTTGGTCAAGATCGTCTGGCCTTTGGCTTTGAGCCTCTTGCTTTTGGCTTTGAGCCTATGGTTTTTCCCCTCGAGAATAGTCGTTTAGCATTTTGCTTCCGCAAATCCTCTGCCTTTCGGCGTCTTGATTTCAGTTGCTCAGCCTCTAGCTCTAGCCCTCTGGCTTCTTGCTATGTTCTATAAGGAATTCCAGTTTTGGGGTTGGAATATACCAATTTCACCTCCCTTTTTGACCCTACTCCTTGTCATTGGACAATACTAGGGGTTTTTTTTGCATTCTGCCCCCACTTAGGTGGGTTTTCATGCGGCTTTATCTCTGGTATTATCGAAAACTCGGCGTAACACTCATTTTCCTTGATGGAACATTATGGTTCGCACCATTTTGTTGTAGTTACGTGCTACTTCCGGCTGGTGTTTCCAGTTTCTGACTCTTGCGTCTTCAATTTTTCGTCTAGGAGGTTCAGAGACATAGTCATTAGCTCTTCGTTCTCTCTTGGAGTTAGAAGCTCCGTCCTGGCTGTAGGGATGCTGACTTCGGTGGGAGACACTACCTCTGACCCGTAGACTAGTGAGAATGGTGTTGCCCTTGTTTCCGTCTTGATAGTGGTTAGATAAGCCCATACCGTGGCTGGGAGTTCTTCAACCTAATTGCCTTTGGCTTCGTCCAGCCAATTCTTTAAGAGGCTCAACATGGTTTTGTTCGTGGATTCGACCTTCCCGTTGGACTGTGGGTGCCTTGGCGTTGTGAAGCTCAGCTTTATGCCCCAGTCTTCACAAAACTTCTTGAAGTTTTTGCTTGTGAACTGTTGGCCATTATCTGTCACTATTTCTTGAGGTACTCTGAATCGTGTCACCACGTTCTTCCAAAGAAACCTCTTGATTTGGACATCGGTGATCTTGTTCAAGGCTTCTGACTCTATCCACTTAGAGAAGTAATCCGTTACTACCAAAAGGTATAGGGGCCTTCGGGAATTTCCGTATGATGTCCATTCCACACTTCATAAATGGCCAGGGGGAGCTGACGGACTTGAGATTTTCAAGAGGTAGTTTGGAAACTTGCGCGTGCCTTTGGCACTTGTCACATTTTTAGGCCATATGGAGGGCGTCTTTGGCCATGGTTGGTCAATAATACCCTGCTCTCTTGGCCCTTAACACCAGAATTTTTCCGCTAGAGTGGAATCCACATTCGCCTTCGTGCAATTCCCTGAGGACCAGATCAGCATCTTCTGGCTTTATGCACTTGAGGTAGGGTCTTGAAAATGATCTCCTGTAGAGTTTTCCTTGGACCAGGAAGTAGCGTGACGCTTGCCTTTTGATCTTGCGACATTCACTTCTCATATCGGGCAGGACGTCATCCATTAGATAAGATATGATGGGATTCATCCACGATTTTCTTCTTTAACGTTACAGACGTGAAGCCCTTCTACATCTTCATCAGTGGTCATTGGAGCATGAGCAAAGGTATGCTAATTGGCTTTGTAGTTTTTAGGGCAGAGGCTAGGTTGGCCAAGGTGTCCGCGTGTGAATTCTTTTCCTTGGGGATATGTGTGAGTTCGCATGCCTTGAATGAATTAATGATCTTCTTGGATGTGGCCAAATATTTGGTCATGCTGGCATCTTTTGCCTGGTAGTCGCCTTGCGTCTAGCTCACGAGTAGTTGGGAATCACTGTACTTATGCTAGCTAAAAATTTTCAACTGTTAAATAAGGCTGATGCTACAAAGTTCGACACCGCCGATTTCCTAGCTGTGCTAGAAGAGACGAAGCGGAGGTCAGACGGGACATTCGTGGATGCGAAGTCCGAGCGTCTCTTCAATGAGTTCACCACGCGGATTGATGCGGCCGAGATAGAGATGACGATAGAGAACCCAGATAGCTCGGTCCAATCCGGAACTCTTTTGCACTTCGAGAAGCATTTTCGCTGAGGTTAGTAGTCATAGATTTTTCATAAGAAAATAATAGGAATAATTTTTTAAATATTAAATATTGTTTATTATTTTTATATTGTAGCTCACTCTCCGGTCGAAAGGCCGGTTTTTTGTCGTTGTTTCACTGTAGTCAGAGGCTTCCTCAGCCGCTTCCGATGTTCAGTGTCGTCCCCGCGCCAACCCGACCTAGCTTGAGGCGAAGCTGCAACGGGCAGAGGATTTTCTAATGGAGACTCAGACAGAGTTAACCTTCTTCAAAGAGAAGGTTAACTCTCATACTGCGCTTTTCAATTTTATGGCGGAATCGAACCCTACGTTCGCAACCTTCTATGTGCAGCAGCACCAACAACAGGAGCAGCGGAAATAGGAGCGCCAACGGCAGCGGCAGCAGCGGGACCGAAATTTGAATTTTGGTTTTATTTTATTTTGTTTTTGACATTTTAAAAATATTTTAAAATTTTTAAATGTTTTTAAATTTTGTTTTAAATTTTTAATTTAAATTTATAATAAATTTTTTTACATTTTTTTAAAAAACCTTATTTTGCTAGGAATTTGCGACGATCTCTCACAATTTCCTAACAAAATTTTGTTAGGAATTTACAAGTGATCTCTCGCAATTTCCTCGCAAAATTTACGTATGTTTTTTAGTCGCAACTCACTCACAAATCTGCATTCGCAACTTTGCGAGGAATTGGCGAGAAAAACTTTTCCTCGCAATTTTGCGAGGAAACTGCGAGTGAAATGACTTTAGACTAACAAATAGCGAGGGAAACTTTTACTAGAAAATTCCTCGAAAATCATAATTTGTGAGGAACTTGCAAGGAAAAGCTTCCTCGAAAAATCCTCTGTTTTCTTGTAGTGCTTGTAATATTACCTTTAAGCGCTTTTTTCTAGCAGAGAGGTTGGCATGTGAATGAGTCGCTAAGCTTACTTGCAAAGAAAAACTTGGTTGAAAAGACTAATGTCCATAAACCCTAAGCCCCCATCTTCTTTCTTCATGCATAGCTTTTTCCAAGAGACCCAAAGAACTTTCCCAAGAGACTCATAGCTTTCACCAAAATTCAGTCATAGCGCTAGTGAGTATTTTGCCTAAGTTATGGAGAAATCAAAAATATGACATAGCATAAAATTGGTATAGCAAGGCCGATAGACTTTAAGAATATATCTTTACCCCTGGCAGATAGTGTTTTGAAGAACCAACCATTTACTCTCGATTATATCTTCTCTTAGATGAAATTTAGTAATTTTATTTTAGAACCATTGAAACATTTTAGAAAACCGAGATGTGTTCCTTCTCGACCTTCCTTATCTATTTACATAATGACTTATGTCACAACATTGGCTTCTGCTTATGTCTTACTTCTGGAAATGTTAGAGAATTTAGCTTTGTTCACTATTTGACATGAGGCAACACTATAGACATGCAAACATTTCATAACTTCTCAATGCCCTCTTTAGAAGTTTTACATAATATAATATTGTAGTTAACGAATAGGAAATGATGGATGCTCGAACCATTGGTAGAAAGTTTGATGCCATTAAGACATCTCTAAGTTTTAGCTCTGTAGAGCGCGTGGACTAAAGCCTCGGCGCAAAGAATGAAAACAAAAGGCAAAAGAGGGTCACCTTTCTTATCTCTCTTTTTGTTTTGATGAAATCATGTGTGCGGCCATTTAATAAAACTGTGTATGTAATATAATTAACACATTCCATTACTCAACATACCTATTGGTAATCGAATCCTCGTCTCACTAACAGAGTTTGTATAAAGCACCATTCGACACAATCATATGTCTTTGATATATAGGTCTTCTCAGCCATATAACTATCAGAAATAGTGTGCTAGTTCACAAAGCATGAACCATTTTATTTACTATCAATATGTTATCCAATATCAGTCTACAGACAAAAGACCCTTGGAGTATCATCCGATAACACTTTCTTTAGCCTTGTGCAGAAAAAATTCGAGATGATCTTATAGGGAACTATGCGAAGACTAATCAATCGTATTTCATTCATCGTAAAAGGATTGGAGATCTTAGGTAGTAAACAAAGTGGAGTATCATTCCATTTTATCGTTGAGATGGATGTATCAGAGAATTTTTTGAATTCTTAGACCAAACTCGTATCAACTATATTCCAACCGCTCTAGTAGAAATCACCCATAAGCCCATCTACACCATCTAAAATTGTTGCTACAAATATTGAAGCTGTATTTTTTATTTCCTCTGCATATACAGGTTTAGTAAGAGAAGAATTCATCGTCTTGGTGATTTTTGGTGAGGAACCTTCGAACAAAGTGTAAAGAATTGGAGGGTTAGAACTTATGAAGAGTTCACATATCTATTCAACTAGAACATGTCCTTTAGAAACTTCTGAAAATTGCTCTTAGCCTTGCAGTTCATTAAGCATGCGAACTTTGTTAGTCATTTTGTGACCATTAACCAAATAGTGGAAGAAACTTGTGTTATTGTCCACTTCTTTTAACCATTTTTCTCTTCTTTTTTCTTCTGAAACCTTTATCTTCTCAATAAGTTTTGGTCAGATCTTTTTTAAGTTTTTGCATTTCACCGTATATGGATTCATCTTTATCACTTCATGTTCAAGGGACATGTGAAATCTCATAAGCTGGTGACCTGGATTACAGTTATAGTTTCTCTTCCACTTAGAAATCTTTTTCTATAGTTGCTGATACAATCAGTTATAGTTATGTCATCTTCGAAAGAGATACCATTCTAGCGTCTTGTGATTATCTCTTTAAAGCCAAGTCTATGGATACAATGTTTAACCAAGTAGAACACTCCTCTACCCCTTTCTTCTGTTTCCAGAGAAAAACTATCGCAAATAGGCTTTTGATCAGAGGATCAAACATCATCATGTTCCATGAGAGCTCTTGAAAACAAAAGGTACCACTCATCGTTACCAAAACTGTAGTATAGGCGACATCAAATCAATATTTTATCCTTCTAGCTACAACATGAATTATTATTGCGTTAACTGCAAATTTCTCTACGCTTGCACGTCAAAAACATAGTTCAAAAATCCCATAAAGAACTCTCATCTATTTAGAGTACATCCTAGCTTCTCGTTGTTGTTCTAGAGCTCGTTCAAATCCCCAACAAGGATCCATGCCTCATCCTGAGAGATCACAATATCCCTTAAGAAATCTAATAGTCTTTTCTTTTTGCTCGGATCGTATCACCATAAACACAGGTGAAAAAGAAGGTGATCTATTCCTTGCACACTTTCAAGTCGATAATTCTTTTATCAAAAGATAGAACATCGACAATAAAAACTAATTTTCCAAAATACTCCCCAACCTCCGCTTAAACTTTTAAGGTCAATGGTGAACATCAGATCATAACCCAAACTATTTTTAAATTTGTAATAACCTCATTGTGTTGTTTCGTCTCCATGAGAAACAAGAAATCTGAAAAATACATTTTTGCATATCTCTTGTATAAGACGAAATATCTTGGTGTGTCCAATCCCATGACAGTTTAAACTCAATATGCTCATAGGACTTGCAGCGGCTTCAACGAGTTTTTGGACATTTGTTGTTAAATTGATTATCATAATTTGTCGATGATCTTTTCTTGGAGGAAACAAAACACTTAGATGAGGAGTGGTTTGTTCTAAATTTTCTCTTCCATGACGTGGGTCGCTTTCTTTTCAGATTTTGTAGAGCATATGTCCCGGTCGAGAGAACCTAAGGAGAAGCCTCAAATAGAAGACATGTTGAACTACCTGCTATGGAAGGCACAACCTCATTGTAGACTTAGCTTCTGTTAACTTTTTTGTTATATTTCACAGGTACATACTTTACTGAATAGTTTATGGAGCTCTCTTTGGGTTTCAACCTACGGCGTGCTTCTATATACTCAAAATTTTGCTTTTTCCCTTTGTCATTTGTTGCAGAAATTAAAGGTTTTCTTACTAATGTTTCTTTTGCATCTTCTAAAGATTGTTAGACATGAAGTATTCTTGTTTGCCCCTCTATAGATTTGGAATGGGAGATATATTGGATGGTCATCATGCTTTGCTCCCTCGATAGACCTAAAAATAGAGGAAAATCTAGAGGAATAATCATTTTTTTTTCTTCTTTCAAGTACACCAACAATCTTCACTTGTTCATTATCAACAGATATGAGTTGATGAGTATCTTTGCGAGAATTTGAAGGATTAAGCAGGGGGCATATAAATTTCTTGTGAGATGATTGAAAACAGTGGAAGCATCACTTTCAAATTTATTCATACTCGTAGGCAATGCTGACTGATTCTCCCTTTGGTAAGTTCAACATCTTTGGCTCTCTAGCACGACTTTTTGTGTGAAAAGTGACTTCCACTGTGACAAAAACGATTTTCTAAGAGGTCTTGGGATCATATTCAATCACATCTACTTGACCAATAGCAGAGGTAAGTTTTTTAATTGTCTCAAGTGTGTACAAATTTGCTAGGTTATGGAGGATACATAGCCAAATTTCCATTATAGACATGAAATTCTCCGGTGGTGTTCCGATCCATCTCTCCCTGACCATAGTCCAATGGTTAAAAGATCTTGGACAATCTTTTAACATCCTCTATAGATCTTCCTTCTTTTGGAACATGAATTTAAATTTTGATCTGGAAAGAGCAATACCACGAACTCTATCGTTGACTCTCCATAGCTCTGGCATAATCTTTATCATATTTTCAGTTGGTTGAGCGTAGGGGTTAAGGAGATGATCCAGAAGATTGCATTCCTTCTCATTGAAAACTTTAAATCTCGGGCTATATATATGGTAGTTCAAATGGGTCATCATCCTCAAGCGACATGGCTTGAATAATAGTCTGAAGCGCGTTTGCCATGGATAAGAAAGCTTTTATATGGCAGAGTATGAATTTGTAGTGGTGCAGTGGTGAATTGTGACAGAAAGTCAAGTTGGAGCATAGACAGAGATAATTAATGGTGTGTGATTGTGTAGCGATATTAAAGGGATTTGTAAACTTAAAAGAGGTGCTTATAGAAATTGAAGATGACCGATTATGCTCTTCTAAAAAACTAAAAAAAATAGTTGAGAGGAAGGAAAGTGAGAGAGGTGAAAGTACAAAAAGGAGGAAAAGGAAAAAATAAAGAAAAAACAAAGAAAAAACTTACTAGATAAATACTTTTTGCATATTTACTAGATTGTATGTTTTGTGTTTAGATACTTTTTCATTCTTTTCTTATCAAACATACATGTGCAAATCCCAAATTAACCTTGACTAATTAAACCCTACGTACAAAAACTTATGTACATTTTTTTAACAGTGATCGAACCGAAAATAACAAACACGTTTTATATTTTTAATTTTAATTTTATTACCAAAGATGAGAAATCGGACGCTATTTGCAATCCATGCGATTAAGAACTTCACAAAAGATTTCACGATGCAACTCGCCTCCTAACATTTGGATCCATGATGAACGATTTTGCATGTACAACATCGTTGATGGACAAGCTCTCTTTGCAACACACGAGACCCCAACGAATGGCTCTGCATGTAGCACTTTGAAAAGTCTTGAAGCTTGCACCTAAAAATCTAAAATAAATTGCATTCTCTGTGATTCGATCCACAAACATGATGTAAAAGCCTTTAGACTCTTGACCACTAGGCCAATGAGCTCCTATTCCTTTTGGAAACCATTTATACCATCAATTTTTAATAAGCTTTTATAAAGTGGACGGTTGTGATTACAACATCCATTACCCCTCTTCCACATCCTCTTGTGCTTTTTTCCCTTCTGTCACTTCCTTATTGCACGGCCACCACCATCACGACATCACATATTAAAAGGCATCACCACCATGGATGACTGACACGAGCTCCATAGTTGTTTTGATTCGCACCTTGTTTGTTGTTCTCCAACTCGGTTAATCCACTCATTTCGATGTATAAATTTATTTGACTCAACCGCATCTGCTTGTGAAAGAAGATTTGCATGTGCTTCCAATCCAATTGCAAAAAGATATATTTATGTGTATGAATGTCGAATCTTTAAACTCCAAATCGTGGATTGTATATGGTGGACAGGATTTTGTCCATTATCCACGACTATGGTGGATAAGGTTTGCCAACGTTTTGTGTCCACAAATCCAGGAAAACGATTTTTGTGTTTGACCACGGTTTTTATGTCCACCAATCCTTGTTAACGCACTTTTTGGTTTGAAATGAAAGGCTTTTTAGTTTTAAATTTTCTCGATTTTGGCAAAAATTATATGGTAGATGAGGTTTGGCACTCACTTCGTCTCCACGAATCCATGAAATCAACTTTTAGATTTATCCATCACTTTTTTATCTAGCGCAATCTAATTCAAATGAAAATCATTTTAGTTTTTAAATTTTTTCAAAAATTAATTTTGTTAACTTTAAAATATCTATTTTAGTTATTACTTTTCAGAAAATATATGTTAGAAAGTTCTCAATGGAGTTCTCACAATTAAAAATTGAAAAATAATAAAATAGGAGAGAGAAATGAGATGAGTATCTCAAGTTTTTCAATGAGAAACCAATTTAACACATGTCTTATAATTATTGGTCTAAACATTATTTTATAGATTAAATTAATTATATATCTAAATTATATAAAATATATTATTATTTATATAGGTGAGATACATGAATATTTCACCAATTTGCAAATGCTCTAAAACACTCAAAAGACTTACAGGAAAACAATAGATAGAAGATATTTTGTGTTGAGGAAAAAAGAAAGAAGATATCATCTATATTTAAGATAGGTCCAAACTAATTTTGTCAGGCACTAATATTTTCATTCGTGCCCTTTTGTCCGTCTCCGAATAAAGAAAGCAAAGATCCACAAGCCAAGAGAGAAAACGCCCATTTAATAAAGGTTAACCACATTTCGCAAAAAGAGCCCATGGTATCTTTTTACACGTACCGTGTATGCATGTTGTTATAATACAACAATAAGAGCTTTTGTCTCATAGCGTATATAATAAACTTAAAATCTAAAGTTACATACATGCACCGATCTAATGCATATAAGTTAATATAGACACACACTAACCAACGAAAAAGATATGGAAACTGGTAGTTCTTCCAGTTATGGGATTGAACAACTTCAAAAAGGATGTTACTATGAGTGGATGAGTTTACAAGCTAAACACATAGTTGATCTCAAAGAAGCACTCATCATGAGTCAACGATCCAAAGAAAACGATGGCAAACTCGGTGAACTCGTTGGCCAAATCGTTCATGACTTCCAAAAATACGCGGAAAGACGATCGGAGCTCTCTGGCCGGTGCTGCTCAAGCTACTTGGCACCGTCGTGGAACTCTTCTTTAGAGAATGGTTTGCTATGGATGGGAGGATGTCGCCCTTCTTCTTTCATTAGAGTTATTTACGCTATGTGTGGATCCCAGACCGAGTCTCAGCTCTCTCAGTATCTCTCCAACATCGATCAAGAAGTCGATTACACAATCAAGAGTGACGGTTCCATGAGTGATCTTACATCGACGCAACTTGCGAAAATCAATGACTTACATATAAAGGTGATAGACAAGGAAGATGAGATAACCAAGAAATCTGCGAATTTGCAAGAGGATGTTGCGGATATGCCTGTGGCGGTCACGGCTTATGCGGCAGATTTTGTTGAAGCTGATGTGGTAGTGGAGGATGCTTTAGACAAGTACGAAGAGAGCGTGGCTGCTTTGATGGTAGAAGCTGATAAGTTGAGATTTGAGACTCTTAGGAAGATCGTGGAGGTTGTGACGCCTGTCCAAGCCGCGGAGTTTTTGCTCGCCGGGAAAAGATTACAGATGTCTTTGCACGAATGGGGAAGAGCTAGAGAAGAGCATCGTGTCGGCTGTGCACGTGCGGAGGACGTTGCCGCTACAAGAGGTGGAGCCGGAAACTCAAAGAGACCAGCCACTTGTTGACGTGCGTGTTTATCTGTTTTACGGCTTAATATATGATCTGTTATAGTTTAATCTTGTCTAATATTTGCCCAAGCAGAGATGATGAGGTAATGTTAAGTGTTTTTATGTGTGTGAGAGTGAGATCCACGTAGTTACGAGATGATGCCATAATAGCTTTAATTTAGCTTTTTTATTAGAGCATTTCCATTGGCTTCCCTTTGGCTCCATTTCCAATTTTAATATTTTATTATTATTTTTTTCATCCGATTTAAAAAAAACTAACCAATCGCGAATCGCCACGTGTCAATGGAGTCCGCGAACGGTATAAGAAACGAATCCATAGAATCCTTATTTATGGATCGTTTCTTATTTTTTCTGTGGGACCCAACTTTATTATATTAGTTTTTTTCCGTTAAGGATTCGTGCTAAGGAATTCCGTTGCGGCTGCTCTTAGAGCATCTTCATTGAAGGTTTTATTGGGTTCACACAAATCTCAAAAAAAAATTATTATAATAATGTTTTTTTTAAGAGACTGTCTCTAATAGCCTCTCCCGTAAGAGGCGGTATAATCAATTTTTTGCGGGCACCACGATATGTGGCGGCGCGCGATTGGTTCGTTTAATATATATTTTTTTTTAAAAACGAAAAAAAAAATAAATATATAAAAAAAAATTGGGAATCGAGCATCCACGATCGTTAATGGTCATGCCCTTATATAAAGAATAAAAGCTGCAAAAAGTCAAGTGAGACTTTTATTTTTCTTGATAAGACCATCTCCATTGGAGAATTTTTGGAGGGTTTTTAGCTTCCAAAACACGGATCCCACGTAAGAGTTGGCTCTTAAAACTACTAAATAAGAGCCAACTCTTACACTGTTTACGCGGATCCCACGACACGTGGCGGCCGCGATTGGTCAGAATTTAATTTTTTTTCTTTTTTTTAAAAAAAAAATCTGACAAAATTTTTTTTTAAGAACCTTTAGCTCTCCAATGGAGATGCCCTAAAACAAGTGAGACTTTTAAATGTGTGTATATATATAAGCTGTGATGGATTTCGCTCTAAACACAATAATTATTTCTTTTAATTTGCATTATTAGTTCAGCAGTAAATTGCTAATATATAATTTTTCACGTTTCATGCACGACCAGAAAAGCTTTGCTAGCATGTCTATTTCTTTTGATTGTATTGTTATATAAGTTTATGTGATAGATTTGAATGTAATGAGTATTATGCATGGCCATAAGGTTGTCAAACCAAACATGCCAAGCATTTCTCTTTTTTTTATGACATGATTGGGAGATTCCACCTTTCATATTAAGTAAGATACGTACTGGCATGTTAAACTCTCTATAACTTCATTATTGAATCCAGAAATTGTGGAATCTTTATAAAGTGAATTGGTCATGACAAAAAAAAATTATTTAGTTTTGTGGATGATCAAAAATGTAATATTATATTGTGGAGACTGGATAAAAAAAATTTTCATCCATTTAGCAAAAACTAAAAAGAAACAAATTGAGAATTGTTTTGAAAAAGATAAGATAAAATAAAAAATTAAAGTAAATGAAGATATAAAATCAAATATACTTTTTTGGCGTATACCACCCAATTTATCATCTTTATATCACTCAAATTTTGCTTTTTAGATAGCACGTACGTACCAAAGTAAATATATA
>OVAN01005550.1:0-16847 GCA_900406275.1 Anastatica hierochuntica | reverse complement strand
AGTATGACCTTTCAAGATCTGTGATTTACAGGAAGATCAATAAGGTGAATCAACACAATTACACACCTAAGAGACAAAAATCTATCTTTTTATGTAGACAAAAGAGAAGAATCGAACCTTTCCTTTGGAGCTGGTCAAGAATTTGGGACTGATTCTTGAATTCGTGCCAATAGCGTAAGAAACTTGAGTAACATCAGCACCAGTGGCTTCATAAAGAGCCGACTTCGCATTCACAGATGAAATCCTCTGAGCTAAGAAAGTATTTGCAGCTAACTTGGAAAGCTCGGCCGACCAGAGATTTGCCGTGATGATTTGGTCTTTAAGAACCCAATTGACATAAACTTCCTTGAGTGTATGAACAGCTTTGAATCCTTCTGGAGTTCTCGCCCTCGATCAAGACACAGTCAGGTTTAAAAAGAATCTGAAATTTGATTCCTTTACTATAATGCATCAGAATCTTCTCAATAGCTTCAGATGTTTTAATCGGTACAGTCGATTTTTCTCAACAACAATCTTATCAAAAACCGATACATCAGCGATTTCGCAAAATCACTTGAGGGTTTTTGGCGGGAGAGTAGAAACCTGGGTCTCCATGACACTTGCTTGAATTTGGAAGGATTGATGATGGTGCTAGGGGAACTAATCAAGGAAGTGGAAGATTGAATCAAAATAGAGAGTAAAGCGAAGAACAAAATCGCATCGAGCTCACACAAAACCCAGAAATCGTAAGAGAAGAAAGGAGATGGAAAAAGAAAAATCGAACCAGAGGATAAACACGATCTCGGGTTTGAAGCAAGGACGAATCAAACGGATCGATTCTCGTCACTGAGTTTTTCATTTTTGTCTGCTCTCTCTAGCTCTCCAAGACATTAGGTTTAGAGAACGTAAAAATTAGTCAAGCTCGACATTTTTTTTGTTTTGATTGGTCCTTAGTTATAAATTTTGGATGATGTGTTGCTTTTTTGGAGCCTCAAAATGCTGAGGTGTCGATCAATTGGAGAGGCACAAGAACTTTTATAGTATTGATTGTCACAGAATTGTGTTGTTCAATTTAGTTAATTTAACATCCGCTTGATGCTCTTAAAGCTCATATTCGACTTTAACAATGGTCGATCTCTAAGAATCTCACAGGTTCCCTCAAAGAATCGAGAGAAATCAAGAAACACAAAGAGAAAGTAGAGAGAAGGAAAAGAACAATACAGCCGAAATTATTTACCCTGAATTTGGATCTCGGGATGAGAAACCTACTCTCAAGGGTCGGAATCCTCTAACAATTCACTAACGTCGAAGATGATTGAGCTCTCTACAAATCTAGAGAGTCACAATGAAGAAGAATATAGAATCATAAAGTTCTCGTAACAAACATGAGAGAACATATATGTAACATCCCTATCATGGGAGTTAGGGGTTAATCAGCCGGTTCAACCAATTCTAATTGAAATTCACCGACTTGTTCGTTAACCGTCACTTCTAACCCGCTGACATGCACCAAACCAAATAGGAAAAAGGAAAAAAGAGAGGGGTGAGTTACTTTTCGAACAAGCCACCCGGTAAGGACGAATCCAACTACGCCTCACCCGATACCCGCTTAACTTTGAAAGTCTAAATATAAACCAAAACCCCAAGCAAAGCACCTACTGTGCCAATCAAGCAACTACCATATTGAAAACCTTTTTAGAAACCATCCTAACCTACTAAGACACGGTTTTCGCAATCCTTTCACAGACATTTTCTGTAACCATGCGTCGTATCAAACAATAGCGCATCAACCCATGCCCAAAACCATCAGTGGACTTGCCCGATCACACAGTGTGCAGGCAGCTCCCATTCCCTGGCACGGTCACCTAGCAAAGTCTCCGCGTTGTCCGTTCACCGTCCAAGGTTATTCGTCATCCTCGTATCGGCTTACAGAATGACTCGCCAGCCGCTCTGGATACCCTCGACCCAGGGCACCACGCAACCCATAAGGCCCCTTTTGTTTCTCGGAGTTCAGGCCAGTCTGGTCCCTTCGCTCTCACCTCACTCAGATCACCCGGTCCCTAAGCCCGGGNGGGGGGGGGGGGGGGGGTGCAACACAACCGTAAGCTTGATGGGCGACCATCCAACCACATAATCACATCACCATGTTAATCTATTACTAAGACTCTCTCTTGCGTAATTTTCAAGCAATACTAGTTAACCCTAGTCATTTAATTAAGCAACCTATGTTCACATTCCAGATTCTTTCCTAAACTCGACTTAGTGACCAAACAAACAATCACACTTAGGCGTATAAGACCTTTTTCATAGCAATACATAATACATAGTTTCTATCTGTGTCGAGACTTATAGCTTGACACCGCCCGATTTAACCCTAACTAAGAAAGCTAAACGATTACCTAGATCAATGGAGATAGAGAGCTTTGTCACCTTGGCCACACAGATGAACTCCCGGTTTGGTTGACTGATGATCAGCCTTTTGAACTTTTATCCCATGAAGATCCTTCGTCATCATTTTTACCCCAAGTTGATCCTCCATCACTCTTACCCCAGCTTGAACTGCTTCCACCGGAAGCATCGTTGGGATTTCGACTTCCCCAAACGCGAACTCCTGGTTTAACTGGTTGATGACCCATATTCGGAAAGAGAAACTTGGGCTAGGAAAAATCGAGGTTAGACCTTACCTGAGAACCTGCAAAAAATGGAAACTTTCCATTTATGGAAACCTGTCATAAATAGAAGTTACCCAAAAATTGAAACATGCCCAAGAAGGTACTTTCCTAAAATGAAAACTTTCTAAATATGGAAACCTGTCATTTTTGGAAACTTGCAAAATGGAAACTCGAGACCATGGAAAAAATGATAATTTCATTTACTGGGGAAACAACGTTCTCGGGAACGTCCTCAGTTTCTTCCCGACACAGACAAATTCGATGCATCAACTTTCGGAACGCGCTTGTCCGCTCATATGAACCTGAAATGGATTTTTCTTTGACCAGTTGATTCATATGAGTCCCTAGATCAATACTAGAGAAGATTAACTCCTGAAAACACTTTTAAACGACTCAAGCATGCATTACACTCAAACAATGCATATCTAGAAAACTAGCATATTAGAAGACTCTCAGAAACGAAGGCATAATACGAAAATTGATTGTTAACTTCTCGATCTGAACCGTCAGAATCAAGCAATGTATGTCCTTTAGCTGTTGGCTTCGGTTTGACTCCGAATGGACGTCGTTTAACGCAGAAACTCCCTCCACACAACGACTGGTCGGATTCGCGATATGCTTCAATAGCCCTCAGTAAAACGACAATAACTCTTAGAATATTCCAGGAAATCATGATTTGTAAATTGGAGAATGTCTATCAACGAGCCGATTACCATCGGTTGAAAAATCAGATCGAAACTCGACGATTTTCTTGGCAGTTCCTCCTTTCTCCCACAATATGTTGAAAACTCTCTGTCTCTTTCTCTCTGATTTTGGTCAACGACTCCAGGGAAAAAAAAAAGAAAAATAAATTAGATTTAGGTTAAAAGGGTTTAAATAGGGAAGAACTTTGGGTTAATAGGTTTTGCGGGATTTTAAATACGCTTTCTTGCGGAAATTTAAATGGACCTCAAGATTAGCTTAAAGGGCCGAGATATGAATACTACGATATCTCAGCTTATATACAATTAAACCAATTCTTAGACCGGTCAAAATCAACTCTAATTGTGCGCACCGGAACTGTACCAGCTCCTTGACCAAACGATCATCTGTTTATGTGTCACACCGCTGAACAAATTCATTGACCAGAATTCGTTTAAAACAAATTCCATTAGAGACATTCTAACGACAATAAATTCAAGGACACACTTTAACATGACAGTTTTAATTGAAATATATCTTATGGAATACACTATTATCAAACCAAATTGGGGAAGAAATATTAATTAGTATAGTTTTGGGGATGCGTAAACGTGAAAACTACTGCATTTACATAATTAAATCTTCATAAAAAAATTACTATTGCTATTTATTCCTTCGTTTTTTTTTTGACACGAAAGACCATTACATTACTCAAAGAACTTGAGGTGGTGCAGTAAGCCACACCGGAATAGAACAACCCACAAACGAGAAAATAGACGATTGAAGCTTAGCTAACCTAGCTAAATGGTCCGTTTTTGAATTCGACACACGAGAAACATAAATCAACTTGAAGGACGGAAAACCACTCTTCACTCGCTCAAACTCTCGGAGCTCTGTCGCAAAGGCTGGCCAGTCATCAGGCGTCGCAGTCATACTCAGAACCTCCATACTGTCAGTACCAAACTCCTGAATCTTCGAGTACGTCGCCAGACTCTGCATCGCCCAAATCAGAGCTTCAATCTCGGAGTGTAGAGAAGACATGCGCCGGAATTGATTGCGAGATCCCATAAGGGTGCAATCTCCATCATCACCAAAGAAGGACCGGCCCATCCCACTGTGAATGTTCGACGCCTTCCAGGAGCCATCAACCAGGCAGATGTTACGCAAACATAAGGTATGCATGCTCATAACAGGCGACTGTACTGGGATCGGTAAGTCCCAAACCTCNGAACCTCCCCCCATGCTTTCCATTCAGAAATAGCCCGGTGAAGAAGCTCTGGAGCCTCTCGTGTAATTCCCCGAAAGAGTCTCTCATTGCGCGCCTTCCAAATAAACCACAAGATCCATGGATAGGAGTCATGTACTTCGGAAGGCGGATCTCCATCCCACCAAAATAGATACGCCAAACTACTATACACGCTAGCAGTTGGGAACACGCCTGGCTGTAATAGTGAAGGCACCAAGGCCCACACCTGGACTGCCGAAGGGCACTCAAAAAACACATGTAAAATGGATTCCTCAGGGGCTCCATAGCACGGACAAAGATCCACACAATTCATCCCTCGCTGGACCAAATTATGGGTGACGGCTAAGTAGTCAGACAGCATTTGCCACATAAGATGACGCATTTTATGCGGAGCATCAACCGTCCAGACGAAACTCTTTAGTGCATTAAGATTCGGTTTTCCAACGTCCAGCGCCTCCTCCGATAATGCACACACCACCTTGTAGCCCGACCGAACTGTGTATTGTCCAGATTTGGTGAACTGCCAGCAGAACTCATCTCGGTGGAACGATTGTGCAATAGGCAAGCTCCGTATAATGGGAATGTCATCTGGTTCCACAAACTGCTCTAATTTTTGGATGTCCCATTGCTTCGAGTCCCGCTCAATGAAATCACTGACCACCATCAAAGGATGTGCCACTGGGATGCGAGCCCTATCCGGCCTAGCCGGATCAGGATCCAAGGATCCACCCATACACTGGTAGTAAGGCCAAAGAAAATCTTCTTGCGAAGGCCATGAAGGATCAGAGTTTTCAAAGCTAAAATGATACGCCATCCATAAGAAGGCCTATCTGCCTCCGGGGCTTGTAGCGGTGAAGAGTACTTATAATACCGCCCCTAAGGATCCTCGCAAGGAGAGAATTCGGGAATCTAATGAGACGCCACAGCTGCTTAGCCAAAAGGGCTAAGTTGAACTCATGAAGTGTGCGAAAACCCAAACCTCCCTCCTCCTTAGGAACACATAACTTCTCCCACATCACCCAATCAAATCCCCCTTCTAGGCGGGTCGGAACTCCACCAGTATCTCGCTATCGCACTAGTAAGATGATCACATGTCTCAAGAGGCAATAGGAAACTCGACATAACATATACCGGCAAAGCTAGGGCGACTGCTTTAATCAAAATCTCCTTGCCACCCTTGGACAGCCATTTGGATGACCACATATTCACCCTGCTCTGCAAACGATCCCTAATGAAGGCGAAGACCTTACATTTAGAGCCGCTCAAATCTTCCGGGATACCTAAGTAGGTACCCATTCCTCCTTCAGCCTGAATACCCAGAATAGTCTTCAGCTCCCGCCTAGCGGCGGTTGGTATTTTCCGACCAAACAACAGTGATGATTTCTCGAGATTAACACGCTGCCCCGAGGCTTTCCCATACACATCCAGTATCCTCATTATCTCCAAACATTCCTGGGGCTCCGCCTTACAGAAAAAGAGGTTGTCGTCTGCGAACAGAAGGTGGGACACTGGAGGACTAGCTCGCGCTACTCGCAATCCGGTTATGCGTCCCATCCACTCCGCCTCTCTTAGAAGACAAATGAGCACTTCCGTACACATGATGAAGATAAAAGGAGACAAAGGATCTCCTTGCCCTAATCCTCGTGCAGGCATAATATGGCCTCGCGGTTGGCCATTAATCAACACCCGATAGGATACGATCGCACGCATTGCATGATCCATCCTATCCATTTCTCCGCAAAACCCATCTTCCGCATCACTGCCTCAACGAAATCTCACTCCACCCGATCATAAGCTTTACTCATATCAGATTTAATAGCCATGTGCTTCTGTTGGCCTGCAGGATTTGTCCGAAGGCCATGAAACATCTCTTGGGCCACTAGAATGTTGTCAGTAATCAATCTTCCAGCGACAAAGGCCGACTGGGTCTCCGAGATGACCTTAGGCAAAGTTCGTTTCAGTCTTTAGCAAAGCAGTTTGGACACGATCTTATATGCAACATTACACAAACTTATAGGTCGAAACTCCTTCATCTCCAAAGGCGTTTCTTTTTTAGGAATGAGACAAATGTTTGTCTCATTTAAACCTGCCACAATGGTGCCTTCCTCCAAGAACTTATTGACCATAAGGATCACATCTTGTTTCACAGTATCCCAAAAGTGTTGATAGAAAAACGCAGTCATCCCATCCGGGCCCGGGGCCTTTTCACGTTGCATAGCAAACAACGCTCTTCGTATCTCCTCTTCGGTGACTGGTCTCGTAAGCTCCTCATTCATTGCGGCAGTGATCTTTGTCGGGATGGCGCCCAAGATGTCATCAATAGCTAAATGTTCAGATGTCTGGAACAAATCTCGGAAATACCGTGTGGAAATGGCCACAATTCCCTCCTCATGTTCAATCACCTCCCCTTCCTCGCTCTTTAAACGTACAATCCTATTACGCGATCGGCGTTGTTTTGTGGCTGCATGAAAAAAACTCGTGTTTCGGTCCCCCTCCTTAAGCCAGAGAGCCCTACTCTTCTGACGCTAGAAGATCTCCTCGCTCTTAAGAGCATCATGTAACTCCATCGTAGCAACCTGTACCTCCTCAAGAGTCGCAGTATCCGACATATTAAGATTGTCAACTCTATCCTTGAGCTCCTCAACAGTATACTCTGCCGCCATACGATCATTCCTGCTCCAAGAAACAATCGTTTTCCGGCACAAGCTAATCTTCGCCCGAATATCCAAATCCGGAGGCATCGCATTCCAGTCATTTTTTATAACCTCCGTAAACCCCTCCTTCTGAATTAGACGCTTGTCAAAACGAAAAGCCTTCCTTAATTGCAGGGGTCGTGCAAGGATGTTAGCGAGGACTGGTCGATGATCAGAGCCCCACATCCTAAGGTATTGCACATGTGAATGTGGGAAGCATTCATGCCACTCTGCATTTGCTAGAGCTCGGTCTAGACGACATCGCACACGAGTACGATTAATCCCTCTGTTTCCCACCCAGGACATATGGGGTTCCCAGTGAAAGGAAATTCCTGCATCCCACAGTCTCGTATCATCTGTCGAAAAGGAAGGAAGGAAGACTCAGAACGAGTTCTTCCACCTTGTTTTTCATCATTGCTAACAATCTCGTTAAAATAACCAATCATGAACCACGGTCCATCACGGCCAAGCGACATGTTAGCCAATTTATCCCAAACTATTTGACGGCGATCTTGGACTGGATCTCCGTAAACAAAAGTAATGAAAACTTTATTACCATCAAAAGTAGCTTCAACATCCAACATACGGTTGTCCTAAAATAAAATAACGACATCAAGATTATTCATAAAAAATAAAGCTAAACCACCACTTGAGCCAACGGGCTCAACAGTCTCAAGACAGTCATAACCTAATTTTCACTGCTGAGTAAGTAGCACTTCTCTCCCATTTTTTGTCTCCGATAGGAATAGTAAGCCAGGACGATACTTTTTATGTATCTCCTCTAGGCGTCGAACTATGAGGTCATTTCCAATCCCTCGACAGTTCCAACCCAATATCCTCATTTACGGCTACTGGGTGGGTTCTGGGACCCTACCAGACCGTTCTTATCAAATGATTCACGTCTCTTGTCAGAGTAAGTAGATCTACTTGAAGGATAAACCTTATGAGAAATGCGATCATTCCTGGAACTTGAGCCAACAACGGCATGGTCTCTTTTCCTTGGAGATCCTCGACGGAGGATCTGTTCTTTCTTCCCATGAATCGCTAAAAGTCCTTTTTTGTGATGATAATTACTTGGAGAATCAGCTCGTTTTTGCTTCTTTGTAGCATTGCAGTCACGCCTACTCTAAACACGGCTACTCCTAGCTTCTTTTTCATCACTCCGTCGCTCAACATGGCTGCTCCCAACTGATTTTTCAGCCCGAAAGCTAACTGTCGACACCGAGAGAGACTCAATCGGACCATTACCCAGGATCTTCAACTTATCTCTCTCCGCTTGCACCCAATCCTCACCAAGGGGGTCATCATCATCATCCATAGCCTCAGCTTCCAACTCTTTTGCCTTGTCCTTGGCGCGGTCCTTGTCTCTTGACTTGGGCTCCTCTTGACGTAAAATTTTCTCAGAACCACCGTGACTAGGGTCACGTACAGGAACCAAAGAACCAGCAGAAGCACCTGCCTTACGGTTCAGACTTCCTAATACAGAGGCCGAAGAGCCTCCCTTATGGTAAATCTCTCTCGGGATGAGCCTTCCGGTTTTAACATATTCCCAGCGCGCATGAGAATGCCGTCTCCCTTCATATCCTCTCTTAGACCCTGGCACATACAGCTCCTTGTTCTGTGGCTCATGATCAAGAGACCATTCCCGCTTCCGAGACGAAAGACCAGAATGTCTTGTCTCATGACCAGCTGATCCCACCCGATTGAAAGCAGTCTTCTCAGAGGAAAGATGTGCATATCTCGGTCGATAGTCTGGAACATTACTCCTAGAGCTGGCATATCTCTGCTCCAAACCCGAGCTAGGTTGATAAAGCTTATTCACAGCTCCATCGGAAGCGTGAGAAGCATTCTTAGATCCTCCATTTTCAGAACGTAGTACAGACCCATCCGCACGTGACAGTGAGCTACTCTGGCCAGTCATCATCGCTTTTCCTCCATGGTAAGAACCAGCTTCCATTTGCGGCTGAAGGCGAGAAAATACCCCCGGTTTTGCCACTGTCTTGTTGTCATTCACAATCGAGCCTTTAGTAAACTCCCTCCAGCCACATTGCGCCTTCTCGTGAGACATAAGGCCACACGCGGAACAGTGCTTAAATAAGCGATCATACTAGATTTTGATAGTCACCGTCTCTCCCTTCTCGCTGATCAACCTCCGCGAAAATTTCAACGGCCGACGGCTATCAAGAGTAACACGCAGCTGCGCATCAACCTCATTCACCTCGTGAACAATCCCAATCTTTGATCCCACACTGGACATTGTCTCTTTGGACCAAAACTGGATAGGGATCCCGGTCAATTCAATCCAGAATGTCATCTCCCATGGATACTCGTCATGGACCATCGGCTTCCATCTCTCCAAAGTGAACATCAAGAAATTGTAGTGAAAAGGCCATCGATCAAGTACAGCAGTTAAATCCTCTTCGGAGTAAAAGTTGAATATGAAACACTCGTTACCGAGATTACTAGCCGTGATCCTCCCTTCCAAGCCCCATTGTTGCGACATGTAAGCTATGAGCTTATCGACATCCTGGTTCTTAGGGTTCAGAAAACGCCCAATGAGCCTTAGCCCATATTCTTGAACCAGCATGGTGGTATCCTGAGGAGGAATAAGGATCGGCTCATCATCATCATCAACCATCATCGGCCTCTTACCCATCCACTTCTTCATCATGAAGCACCAACCACACTATCTCTGCAAGATGAAACAGAACACCCGAAACAGAGCACTAAGGTGCTGTATTAACGTCAACAAATTCGAGCCTTACTCTGTCACCAAAGTCCCACCAGAGATCGAAGGATCTCCTCTCAATCTCGCCCACCCTTCTAGTGAAGAG
The DNA here is from genome assembly GCA_900406275.1 of Anastatica hierochuntica. Taxonomy (NCBI): domain Eukaryota; kingdom Viridiplantae; phylum Streptophyta; class Magnoliopsida; order Brassicales; family Brassicaceae; genus Anastatica; species Anastatica hierochuntica. Next base: position 6,742 of record OVAN01005550.1, on the reverse strand, counting down.
TCTAGACAGTGAGATCACCGCCGAAAATCTCACGTGAGAGTCTTCTGCAACCCTTCTAGCACCTCTCCCTGTCCACATCGCCGTCAGAAGAAATGCACTTCAAGTCGCCGCCGCCGCCGCCTTCCCTAGGGCTTCATCAAACCTCACTCATTTCCTTCGTTTTTTTATATTTGATGTTTTAGGAGAATTTTTTATTTTATAATAGATGATGATTTTAAGTTTCAACTTTCTATGCAAAAAAATAAATTTATTTGTTTTTATGACCATTTGTATTCTAAAATATTATTTTTCTTGGTTAAATTGATTTTAGTTAATATTGATTTAAATAAAAGAGGAAAATTGAAACTATTAAAAAATTACCATCTTAGTATAAAAATAGAAAATATGTTCAAATATATGGATGTCAATATGGGTTAACCAAACCAAACCAATCCATATCTTTTTCCAACTAGGATTTTATTAAAAATTACCATGTTTTCGTACAAAACCGACAAACGATTTATGCCTTTTCGGAGCCAGAAGCCGGCGGATTTAAAGGATACCCCCGGATTCATAAACCAAAACAGATAAATAAAACAACTAGGAAACACAATTCAAAACGGAACAACACACTAGGAGATGAACAAAAATATCTCTAAAGATAAAAACCAAGGAGGAAGAAAACGGAGTCAAAAGGAGGAGAAATGAAGTTGAGCAACTCAAGCCAGTATTATTGGGGAAGAAACACGCCCATAACTCTTTATATTGCTCGCATTCTTGATGGAGCCACGAGTATCACCGACGAATAACCATCCCAGGCCGACAAAGATAGCACCACTTCTAGTACCATTTTAACACTATACGACCTTCGGCAAGACGCTCTTCACACTTTCTTACTGAGGAACTGAAAACAGCTTACAAGAAGCATCGCGTAGATCCTAGCTAGTAGGACGAGCACACCTCACATTAAACCCACTAACCACCTAGACATTACCAGCGAACACAACAAACCCAACCGGAGACGATCAGGACAACAATGGAGAAGAAGTCGAGCAACAGCAAGGAAACCCAAGGGCCGCTACCTAATACTACACCTCCCCAAAACGCCTACACTCCAGAGTTGATTACTTGAGATAACTAATTGTTCATCCCTTGGAAGCCCGAAACACCAAACAATTCTACCATCATACACAAAAGGGATGATCCCAACAGAGAACTCTGTCCGAGAACCCAAGGAGCTCTAAAGGTGTTACAGCGGACAAAGAAGATTGAATGGCCTCAATGTGAAACCCACCAGAGTCGCTCAAAATCCCCAAATCCATTAAGAAAAAACGTAACAGCCTTCTTATTGAAATCACTGAGAGACTTGCAAAAGAGAACCGACCTGAAGAGAGGATACAAAGATGTCCGGATACTCCACGTTCTTCAACACCGTGGAGAATGAGAGTCTACGAACATAGATCTGAGATATGAAAAACTCACGACTCACAAACTCCAAAATAAAGTCGACTCACAAACCAATCCATATCCAATATGATTGGAAGGTAAATGGATAATGAGTTAGTCCCCAACTAGTAAAAGGTTTGGAAAAATCTATAATCCATGAAAATAAATGAATAGTGGTTTTAATTGTTTATCCATTATATTTTTGTTATAATTTAAAATAAAATTAATTAATAATTATAATAAGAAATATATTTATCATTATCAATATTATCACATTTACAACTAAAGCTACTTTAATCATCATCACAATAAATATTTTTGAACAATGTTTTAGACTAAAATTTACGGATATACGTTTTGACGGCAGTCCGATGGGGTTACGTTTTTAGCGGAATATTTTTCGGATTTATGTTTTTGGCAAGAAAAATTGCGGATTTACGGTTCTTACTTCCTTACGTATTATCCTCTAACTAATACAGGAAGAACAGCTATCTTTATTGCGGAAAAAATTGCGAATTTACGTTTTTGGCGGAAAAATTTGCGGCTTTACGTTTTTGGCGGGAAAATTTGCAGAATTACTTTTTTGGCGGAAAATTTTGTCGATTGACATTTTTGATGGGAAAATAGATGGATTTATGTTTATGTCTAGAAATTTTTCGGTTTAATATTTTTGACGGGAAAATAGACGGATTTACGTTTTTGACGAGAAATTTTGTGGATTTACGTTTTTGTTGGGAAAAGTTGATGATTTACGTTTTTGGCGGGAATATTTGTAGATTTATGTTTTTAACGAGAAATTTTGCGGATTTACATTTTTGATGGGAAAATAAATGGATCTAAGTTTTTGGCGAGAAATTTTGCATATCTACGTTTTGGCCGGAAAATTTGCGGATTTACGTTTTCGCAGAACATAGATGGATTTACATTTTTTGCAGGAAAAATTTTGTCGATTTTCGTTTTTTGCGGAAAACTCGATGGAATTATGTTGTTTTTGGCGGGAATATCAACAAGTTTACGTTTGTTGTATGATAGTTGTAATGGTAATAAATTAATTGAATGACAATAATGATGATTATGATGATAATAATTATAATTGAATGTCGAAGACATTCTAGTCTGGTGGTTTAGTCTCCGTAGCCAATCTTCAGGCACCAGGATTCAACTCTCCTCCACCACAGAGTGGAGGGAATATGCGAGGCTAAATGGACTACCACCGGAACGGCCGGTAGTCGTCTGTTTTTTGACAAAAAATTAAATGATAATTGAATGATGATGATGATGATGTCATGTTGAAGATTAATGGGTTAAACCATTACCATCCATAAACTATTTGAATTCGACCCATTTCAATCAAAATTATTTAATTCATTAACCTTTTTGATTCATTAATCCATTATAACCAAAATGATCAATCAATTTAGTTAATGGATTTGTTTGGATTGTATGGACCCATAAGAAATAATCTATTTTGACACCTCTATTCGTAAAACAGTATTTAACAACCAAATATAAAATATTTTTGTAATGACCCCGACCCGGAATTGGGATTAAACCAATTCGACCAACCCGGCTTGACGAACCAGACCGAGGGAACCCTAGGTCAACCCTCTCTCTATTTAAAGGATTCATCGCATTGAGAAAAGACCATCACAAAAACCCGTAGCGAAACTCTGCCCGAATCCCACAAGACTCCGCAAAACCCTAGTCGTCGAGCCTTCCTGCAAGCCACCGTCGATCACCGAGCCCGAGCCATCGCCGTTCTCCTCCTCTCGCGACCCATCGTTGCTTCCCGATCCGCCAGTGCCGTCGGATCGTCTCCCGCAGTCGCTCCAGCCGCTGTCTTCTCTTCTCCACGCGCCACAGCCATCAAGTCGAGCCTCGTCGAGCCTTCCCGAGCCCGATCGCGCCTCCCTACCGCTGTCAGAGTCTTTCCGCGAGCCACAGTCCACCGCTGAAGCTTCTCCGCCTCCGACCGCGCCGCCGCTCCGTCGCTCGACCCGATCCGTGACTCCTAGCCGCCGCGTGATCGAATATGCAAGCCTTCCTCCGCGTTTCCGCTGCCGCCGTTAACCCGTGAGGTAGAACTCGTGTTTCCGGTTCCGTTTTTCCGTTCCACTAGCGTTTTTTGTAGTTCCGCATTTCCCTAGTCGCTTCCGTAGGATTTTAGATCGTTTCGTAGTTTTTCCGTGCTCGGTTTTTAGGAGTTTCCATTTATGGAAACTTTCCACTTTTGGCAAGTTTCCAATTTGCAAAGTTTCTATTTTTGGAAAATTTCCTTTTCGGGGAAGTTTTTAATCGTAGGAAGTTTCTATTTTGAGCAGGTTTCCCGATTTAGAAAGTTTCTATTTTTAGAAAGTTCCATTTATAACAGGTTTCCATAAATGAAAAGTTTCCTTTTTAGGCAGGTTTCGGATTAAGGTCTAATTTGAGTTCCTTCTTCGTTCAGGTCTAGAAGCCCAATAGCTGTTCCGAGAGTTACTCGCGCCCAGTCTCTGCGTCTTCAGTTGCCAAGGTGAGGCGCTATTCCCGTACCTAATCCCCCTGTAGAACTGCCTTAGGATGTTTTCATTGCTAGCATAGGGTTAACGCGTCTTGATTGTTTGTCCTGTTTGAGTGTCGAGTCAGTCTATTTGGTGATTGAACTAGAGGTCTAGGAAATTGGACTAGTGCTTAGGATGTGATGATTGAGATTGGAAATGTGATGATGTGGATGCTCGCCCCCGGAGAAGTGAAAGAAAGTCCTGGGTCCACACAAACCGGAAAGTTGGAGAGTGAGATAGCCGTTCACTGTGGTGGTTGCTGGCAGGTTAAGGCGTTTTGGAGAAAACCGAGGATTTTTTTTAGGACATCTTTGTTTGTCATGTTTGACTGTGACACAATAGGTGTCTGTTTGGTGCTAATTCTGTGTTATCTGTGAATATATGTTAAGTTCGTTCCGCGGTGTTGCGTGTCTAGCAATTCCATGTCTCACTAGGTGATTCCCGTGTCATTCACCCTCTCTTTCCCCTCGTCCCTCCCCTTTTTTGTCCCCGCAGGTGAGTATGACGAGCAGCCGGACGGATGATGAAGGAACTGGGTTGTTCGTTTTCGGGATCGGGTTTACTTTAAATTGTTTCTATGGTTTTGACTTGGATTTGAGTTCTTTTAGACTTGTTATGTTTCTTTTCTGTGAACGAGAAGACTCTATTCACATATGGAGCTCTGCCTAGCAATAAGATGGATTTATCCTTGTGATGGAATATTTAGACTCGAATTTGATTTAAGACTTTATTAAAAATGCTCTGGGAGATTGTTTGTGAAGGAGAAGTTAGTTAGATCAGATAACAAATCCGGGAGAGACCTTGGCAGGTGAACCGTGGTGTTACAAAGTGGTATCAGAGCTTAGGTTTTTGCCAAACTGGTTCTGACCCGGGAGGCTTCGGTTTTCGATTCGGTTTTTTGTTTTAAATGTTTTGGGAAAGGGGGATTTTAAAAGGAAAAGAGAACAACAATTCCATCGGAATCTACCTAGCTCGTTATCGCTAAGCCTTTCCTCTTCTTCTTCTTCAAGTTTAAAGCCGGTCTAATCAAGGTCTTCCTTTTGCAGATGGTCGCCACTAGAAGAGTGAACAGTAACCAGCCCCGTGATGTTGCCGTAAACCAACCGAGGGTTCAGCCAGCGATTGCTCCTGTTGCTGTCGTCGGAGAGGTTATTCAGCCTGTAAACGCTCCTGCATATGTGGTTGAGGAAGTCGTGCAACCTGTGATTGTTGCTGCTGCCGAGAATGTCGCTAATGCCCGGCCCGCCAACTCAAAGGAGAGTGTAGGCGAGAGTAGGAATAATCGTCGGAATACTGTCAGTGAGACCAGAGCGTCTCAGAGGACCGCAGGGTCTCTTACCCGCAGAGCTGCCGAGGATGCTCTAGCGGAAGCTGCCAGACTCGCTGCCAGGAATGAGGAGCTGGAAGCAGAACTAGTCAGGCATCGTGCTAGCCAAGGACAAGCACAGAGCCAGAGGACCGTTGCTAGGGAAGCTTCCTATCGGTATGTGAATCTTCCACCGCCTCCTCCATCGTCGACCAGGATGCCACCGTTTGTGCCGCCGCTGCCGCAGAACCGTTTCCTGATGGACCGTCCTACTGGGATTACATCAAGCAGCTCAGAGATATGGGTACAGAAATGTTTGAAGGGAAATCTGACCCTGTTGCTGCTGATGACTGGAAAAGGAAACTGGAGCAGAACTTGGATCATCTGCAGTGTCCAGAGATGTACCGCCGAGCCTTAGCTGGGCAGTATCTGAAGGGAGAAGCCTTAGTCTGGTGGAGCAGTAAGGTCGAAAATACTCGAGGAGAGTATGAGTTGTCTTGGAACGACTTCAAGACACTGTTCCAGAGGAAGTACTTCCCGCGAGAAGCACTGGATACCATGGAGCACCAGTTTCTGACTATCACTCAAGACACTGTTGTTTTGCTAGTCGCTATCTGGAGGAGCAAGAGTTGATCAGAAGGTTCCTGAACACTCTGAACATCGAGATTAAGAATCGTTGCAAGCTGGTAAAATATGACTTTCTGGATGAGCTGATAGAAAAGGCAGCGGATCAGGAGAAGGGTCTGAAGAAGGAAAGAGAAAAGAATAGGCCACTTCCACCGCGAGTGAATCCAGACAGTCGCAAGAGGGATCTTAACCAAGCCTTTGGACAGGCATATGCCCCGCAACCTCGATCCTTCTGATGCTTCAACTGTAATAAGGTGGGGCACAGGCAAGCTGATTGTCCCTACCCGCAAGGAGTAGCCCCAGCGGCTCAGTCGGTCAATCCGAGAGGAAACCCGCCACCAGCTCCGAGAAGAAACCCACCCGCAGTTAATCTGCCAGCAGCTAACCTGCCAGGAGTTGATCCACCAGCACCCTGGGTGCGTTGCTATAACTGTGGCCATAGGGTTCACTACGCTAGGACGTGTCCAGAGCCTTAAGCTGATCCGCTTCCGCCACCACCGCCATTGCCGCCGCGTCCGCCTCGCCCGCAGGGTCCAACACCTCGTGGCTTTGCTGCAGAAGTGGCTGAGGAGGAAGAAGAGCCAGAAGCTGCTATCCATGCCGCAGACGATTATGAAGGAGTTTAGCCTATCGCCGGTATGTTGCTCCTCCTTTCTGTTCAATTAGTAGAAGTCCGTGTTGTTGTGAAAAGAGTCAGTCCAATAGAGNGAAAAGAGTCAGTCCAATAGAGAGTTCGAACCCTAGAATAATTAGGACCGCCCTTCTGTAGGATCTGTATTGGTGGGAGGAGAATTCGCCTATACTATGTTCGATTCTGGAGCTACGAATAGCTTTGTGAGACCCC
>OVAN01005549.1:0-23263 GCA_900406275.1 Anastatica hierochuntica | reverse complement strand
GTTTAGGGTTTGAGGTTTAGGGTTTAGGGTTTAGGGTTTAGGGTTTCAGGTTAATTTGCGAGTAAACTGCGAGGAGCAGTCGCAACTCAACAGGACTATTACCAGTGAATCAACAGCTAATCGACTTGAGATACAGAAATGGTTCAGGCAATTTTACTTCTCATAACCCAAATGCTTCTGCTACACGAAAGCCTTCTGTTTCAAGAAATATGATACCACCATTTCAATGGAGTGGCAGTGCAGTAGCAGCAGGTGGATCATCGAGTTCTGCTACTCCAGTTGACAGAAATGTCATTCATAGAGATGAAACAAGACAAAGAAGTAACATTCTAGAGAATCCCTTGTTTGTTCCAGTTCCTGAACTTAGGAATATGGCCCACAATCATATTAGTAGAAATGCAAATGGTGCTGGACATGTTGCGTCGTCTTCCCCCAGCACAAGTGTTCTTCCATCACCGTCGAGTCTAGCGTGGACTCCTTACAAGAATCACTTGCCAAATAACCAAAGAAGAATATCAGAACATTTTCGTAGGTCATTGCTTTCTTCCTTTGCTAGTACAAACCAGAGAGCTGCTCGTTCCTTGGTCCCTTCTGCCTCTCCGGATGAGCATGTGCTTCAGTCTGGAGGCGATAATACCTTTGATTTGCAGAATCGGGCTTACTCAAGAGCAGGCTCAAGACAAGGGCAAAATGCAGTTGTCATTCCTCATTCTTTGCGAGGCTTGGCATCCACAAGTAGAGGAAGAAGCAGACTGGCAGCATCCGAGGTTTGTTTTTATATAAAGATTAGTGTTACCTTAGGCTTCTTATGAATAGTGGTGTTAGATTTTGGTTCATATCGACTGCAAATCGTTTCTCTTTTATAGAGTTGACACTACCCATTTCTTTTGAAACAGATCCGCAATGTCTTGGAGCACATGCGCAGGACAGGGAACCTGCGTTTTGAGGTACCATTTTTGCATTTGCATATAAACAAAAAAGATTTTGCCATAACAGAACCCAAATAAACAACTTGATACTCCAATAGATTCTATTTGTCTTCTACATGCAACTGTTCATATTTTGTTGTTTGACCTAAAAACAAGGAGAAACATGAAACGAGTAAAAAATGGTTAAAACACGAAAAGTTAGACATGCAAAACAAGGCATAATATTGAAGCTGCTTTTCTACTTGGATAAAAACTAGTCACCTAAACAAACCTTAGATTTACTTTAATGGTGGCTGAATCTTTTCATGCTGTTTTATGCAAGATGTTATGCTTCTCAATCAGTCAATGGTGCTAGGTGTGGCAGACATTCATGACCGATATAGAGACATGCGACTTGATGTTGACAACATGACATATGAGGTAAACTGAGAGCAAACCCATAATCATTCATTTGCTCATGATATTAAGTGTGAGTATAATTTCTGCAGGAGTTATTGTCTCTAGAAGAGAGGATTGGAGATGTTTGTACTGGTCTGAGTGAGGAAACAATATCAAAGGGTTTGAAGAAAGAGAAATATAGAAGTAGTACCAGATCTCCACAGGAAGTAGAGTCATGCTGTATTTGTCAAGTAACATGAGATTTTGCGCTCATTTAAGATTTGTATCATGATCCTGACTTGCATTTTGCCTGATTGTAAGAATTATAGTGACATGCTAAAACTTGGTGCAAATACTTGCAGGAGGAATACAAGGAAAGAGAAGAAATGGGAATTTTGGAATGCGGGCATGATTTCCATAGCCAATGCATCAAAGAATGGCTGAAGCGAAAGAACCTTTGCCCAATCTGTAAAACAACTGGACTAAACACTACAGAAAAGCCAAGAAGATTATGATAAAATTCGTCGAATCTTCTATACCAGCGCAGCCTCTCGTGTGTAAGCCTTTGGGGTTTGATGATTTGGAGGTATTGATTGGGTGGTCAGAAGATAGGAATTAAGGTAACTGGGAGAGATAAAAAAGAAATGAGGAGAATCTAAGAAAAAAACTTGGCTTCTTCTGAATTTGTTTGGATAATTTTATTTACCAATTAGTTTTTCTTTTGATTTATCCAGTAAAGGAACTGAGATAGCATCATGTAAAGCCAATTTGGCTATTTATAGATTTTATGGATGATTTTTTATGTAATTTATTGATTTATATCAACATAGCAAAACCTATGCATATTCTTTTTTTTTTTTTGACGTTAATACTCATTAATATTCCGGTCAAGTACTTTTCGTTAGGGGAAGTGGAACAACCGTGGTGCTTTTTTTTGACACGAAAAGATTCTTCTATTACTCAAAGAACTTGAGGTGATGCAGCAAGCCACACCGGAATAGAACAACCCACAAACGAAAATAAGGAAGAATGTAGCCTACCCAACCTAGCTAAACGGTTAGCTTTCAAATTTGACACTCGTGGAACGTAGACTAACTTGAAAGACGGAAAAGCACTCCTCACTCTCTCAAACTCTTGTAGCTTTGTCGCAAAAGCTGGCCAGCCACCAGGCGTCGCCACCATACTAATAACATCCAAACTGTCAGTGCCGAACTCCTGGACCTCCGAATGGGACGTCAGTCTCTGCATTGTCCAAACCAAAGCTTCAATCTCTGAGTGTAGAGAGGAGAGCCTCCGAAATTGATTACGAGACCCCAACAAGGTGCACTCCCCAGTCACTCCAAACAGAGACCAACCTAGCCCACTATAAGTATTCGACACCTTCCATGAGCCATCAACCAGGCAGATGTTACGCAAACATAAGGTTTGTGCACCTGAGTCATGCACCTCCAGTAGGTTTGGCACCTCACAAGCCACCTCCCACGCCCGCCATTCCGATATTGCCCGACTAAGAAGATCCGAAGCCTCTCTTGTAATCCCCTAGAATAGTCTTTCATTGCGCGCCTTCCATATAAACCACAAAATCAAGGGATATGAGTCATGTTCGTCCATAAGCTGACTTCCATTCCGCCAAAAAAGGAAAGCCATGTTGTTATATAAGCTGGAGATTGGGAACACGCCTGGTCGCACCAATGAAGGAACTAAAGCCCACACCTGAATCGCAGAAGGGCACTAAAAAAAAGCATGAACAATAGATTCCTCAGGTTTTCCACAGCGTGGACAAAGGTCCACACAAGTCATCCCTCGATGGACCTAGTTATGAGTCACAACTAAATAACCAGACAACATTTGCCACATAAGATGACAAATCTTGTGCAGTGCATTAACCGTCCAAACAAAACTCTTTAAAGCATCGAGACTCGGCTGGTCAACTCCCATCTCCGCCACAAAAATCGCACGCGCAACCTTATACCCAGAACGAACCGTGGTGCTTATATGAGTAAATAGAGAGTTTTTTACCTTTGCCTTTTCGGCTAGGCTATCTGCGATGCCATTTAATTTTCTAGAAATATAAAAGATATGAAACATGGGAAAAAGAGACTTCAAGATTTTAAACTCTTCAAGTTTCGAAGCAAATGAAGGTCAGTCCTCCAGATTAGACACCATCGAGATCAATTGCATGCAATCCGTTGCAAAAGAATGGTCCATTTTTATCCGATGGCACAAAAGATGTAATTTGGATTTCATGATCAACAACTGAAGTTGGACTAAGATCGTTTGGAAACCGTAGAACCCTTTGGTTTGAGTGATTGACTTTATATTTTATTAATTATTTTAATGTTGTTATTTTATTCACGGACAACCGTATGTTGGACATTGAAGCTATTATTGATGGTGTTAAATTTTTTATTACTTTTGTTTTTTGGTGACCTTATTCTGGATCGTTGAGAGTTAGTATGGGAGATATGGGCATGTATTTCGACTGATCAGGGACTTTAATGAGATAATAAACAATAATAAAAAGCAGGGGGCAAGGATTTGACGTGAATATTTCCTCTTTCCCTTTTGCCAAATGATACATGAATCCTGTAATTTCTCTACTCTAGGAAGTAGGAACCATATATGTCATGTGTGTAAAATAAAGGTAATGGTCATATACAGGTACAATGTCTCTCGCCTAGACCGAGCTCTTGGTAATGAGGATTGGCATGAAAGCTTCACGCATTCTAAGTATCCAATACTTTAGAATGTGGTTTTCACACCATAGGCATGTCCTTGCTAATATTCTTGATAGGCCATTGCATATGAGGAAGGTGTTCCGTTTTGATAAGCATTTAATTAAAAAGAGGGTTTTGAGGAGATTGCCAAGAATAGGTGGAGGGAGATGCCTTCAAATTTGGACATTCGGTCAAAGATCATCGCTTGTAGGAAGACCGTCTCATAGAGCAAGAACGACAGGATAGCCACAGAGGAGCTAAAAGATCGAGTTGATAGCCTTCACGCTTCAGATAGTGCCACTTCGGAGGAGATGTCATTGGCCACTAAGAATATACACGATCCATTAAAGGAAGAGCAATTGTTTTGGAGGCAGAAGAGTAGAGCATTATGGCTCCATGAAGGAGACCGAAACACAAGTTTTTCTATAACAAAGAAGGGCGCATAATAGAATTGTACGAATCAAAAATGATTAAGGCATTTTTGGTCGAGCAAGAGGAAGGAATTGTGTCCATTTCCACAAAGAACCTTAAAGATTTGTTTTAGACTTCTGGACAACTAGCTACCAATGAGATCATAGGTCTCGTCCCGAACAAGATAACTCCAGAGATGAATGCAGAACTTATAAGACCAGTTAAAAAAGAGGAGGTACGTAGAGTGTTGTGTGCTATGCTTCCTAAGAAAGCTCCTGGCCAGAATGGAATGACAACGTTTTTTTATTAACACTTTTGGAGTACTGTGAAGCAGAGTTTCGTCTCCATGGTCAATAGATTCTTAACAGTGGGCACTATGGTGCTTTGTTTGAATGATACAAATATATGTCTAATACGTAAAAAGGATAGACCAGAGGAGATGACAGAGTTTCGTCCCATCAGCCTCTGCAATATATTTTACAAGACTATTTCCATGTCGATGTGTCAAAGACTAAAGAGATTTTTACCTAGTCTCATCTCTGAGACCCAATCAGCTTTGTCGCTGGAAGAATTATTAATGATAACATACTGGTGGCACAAGAGATGTTTCATGGTTTATGGACAAACTCCAGAGGAAAATGTAAGCGAATGACTACCAAATCAGATATGAACAAAACCTACGATCGTGTGGAAGGAGATTTTTTAGAAGTGGTAATGCAGAAGATGGGCTTCGCAGAGATATGGATAGGTTGGGTCATGCGCTGCATTAGATTAGTGTCCTATCGGGTCTTGATCAATGGTCAACACCATGACCATATTATCCCAGGGAGGGGGTTGCGACAAGGAGACCCTTTGTCTCCTTTTTATCTTCATAATTTGAACGGAAGTATTCATTGGCCTTCTGAGAGAGGCGGAGTGTCATAGACGCATAACCTAAATGAGAGTAGCGTGAGCTAGTCCATCAGTATTCCAGCTGCTGTTTGCGGACGATACTCTATTTTATGTTAGGCGGAGCCCCATGAATCTTTAGAGATAATGAAGATCTTAGCTTCGTATGGAAATGCCTCGGATTAGTGTGTCAACCTAGATAAATCTGTGATTATGTTCGAAAAAAGATTCCCAATGATGTTAAACAGGATCTAAAGAACATCATGGGGATTCAAAACGAAAGGGAACTAGGGACCTGCTTGGGTATCCCATAGGGGTGTCAAACAGGTCAACCAGCACCCGTCCCGCCATGTCCGCCTCAGTCTTTGCTACGCCGCGGGTTGACCCGCACGGGTTACGAACACTGAATATTCATACCTGAATCACTATAGTTGACGCGCTATGCGGACAAACCCATGGGTCTTCTTGACGTAAGCTCTGTTTGATGTTTACCTCTGTTTCTTCTTCTCCATTAAGCTCTGTTTCTTCTTCTTCTTCTTCATTAACTATGTTTTTTCTTGTTAATTGTAATGTCTTCTTATTCTTAAGATGACCATTTGTCAAGTTGAGTTATAAGTTTCAGAAAAACATGACCGCATATAGCTCCCCTTCTTACCAGTGGAAAATTAAATACAGCTAAGAGCACAACAAAGACTTTTTTTTAAAAAAGCTAGTTATTACATTCACAAAAAAATATTTTGCTAGTTTATATAGCCAGTACACAAATTTCAAAAAAAAATTAATTAATTATACAAGATTTTTGTATGGGCGCAAATATCTTCACTTGTAGCAAGTAATGTGTCAAATTCCATATTCATAGTGGAAGGTAGTACTGCCAAACCAACCATCGCCTTAGTATGGCTCAACACATGAAGCAAGAAGGTGAAGAGCTCAACGTTTTTGATCAACTCGAGCTTGGTGCCGTGAAAACTTTGTTGTATGGAGCAATCACATATCAATTGCATGCACTTGATATGAAGCACCTACGGAAGCACAATGGCTATTTGTGTACTCTTTTTTTCCCTTTTAACGAATCTAGATAGTTTGTGAAATATTACAAGAAACTAAAACAAAAATTAGTTCATGTGAATTGATAGCATGTCAAGTTTCACCCAAAAGGACACTATTGTTGCAAGTGTGCAGCGTAGATGCAGTACTTCAGGTTATCGATCTTACGAGGACTAAGATCTTACACTAAGAATTTCAAGATTAGTTTAAGTTAAAACAGAAAATAGAAGAGTCGTTTGGTGAGTTTAAAAACAAAAGACAACGACTAAAAGTGATTAAAAAGATGTAAATCAATGGGAAAAAGCGTTAGGCACGTATGACATTCGCAGAGAATCATGCATCATAGAGAAAATCGATTTATTTAGCGAATAGAATCAAGAAACGTCTAGAAATCGATAACACTAATTTAAATCCTCTCTACTTTCGAGGTTCAAAATTCTATACTAATTATCAAGGAACCTAGACTTTCGGATGGTATTAAAAAATTAGCATGCATTAAATAGACACAAGTTTCGATAAGTTCACTGAGCCAAAGCGGTCTACTTTCGAAGCCTCCTCGAACTCAGCTTGCCAAAGGTGTGGTTCAGTTGATTTAACAAGCTTTTGAAATGAAAATCTACCTATGGACATACTACTAGATTCGCAAGTAGAGCAATCATGCATAAATATTACTCTGAAACACCACCACCAAAATCACTCTGAAAACCTCGATCTATTCTTCAGAGAGCTCGTGACTAAAAACCTCCCACAAAAAATCAAGGGACTAAGAACCTCCCATCTAAGGTTGCATCAAGTGGTATAAGAGCAATCTGAACTAGAGATCACGAGTTTTTTTCTTCTTCTCTTTCTGCGATTTTCATACTGTTTTTGGGGAAACACTTTTATTTATCTCTTTTCTATTTATCTTAATTTTGTAAAAGGGCCAACCAGCATTGAAAACCAAGAAAAAGAAAAAAAAAAGAAAAGTTGAGGAGAACTCCAGCTTATGGCGGTAAAGCCTTTTGCAAACAAAAATCTTGCAATTTGTCTATTTTTTTTCTCTTTGAGGTGGGGATTGACTCTTAAAGCTTGATCTTTGTTTATTGCTGAGCTATTGGATTCACAAAACAGAAAAACAGAAGAAAAAAAACTGCAGAAAAATTGAGAGAAACACATGAGAGTTTGTGAGGCTTTGGCTATCTCTACTTGTGCTAACAAGTTAACCATGGCTGGAAATTTTTTTAATGGAAAAAAGACACTAACCATGAAATTAAATGATTTGCAGATGGAAGATTTGATTTCTAGAACAGTGAAAGGAATGAAAGCTAGTGATCTAAATAATTCTGAGAATTCTTTTTAGATTTCGCAGGTTCAGAAGGCTGCTGAGATCAAGAGGAGGAGCATAATGTCGCAGTCACATAAGCAAAGAAGTCCACTCCCATGTTCTTCTTCAGAAGTTAATAGTCTAAAGAGTTGTAACAAGCAGGAACGAGTTAGTCAAAAGCTGAAAACAAAGTCATCTAAGGTAATGAAAGAATCTAAAGCAAAACATGAATTTTATCTTGTCTCTCTTCAATCTGAATTTATTATTAGTAGTGTTTGTGATAAACTAACTTGTTTTGAACCGGTGCACCCAAGTAGTCTTGTTTCAGTGTCTCACGCCTAGAAAAAAACTCAGCAGAAGGAGCACATAAGAGTTTACCACAAGAAGAAGTGTTGGAACAACCAAACAACATTAAAACAGTAACAAACGCTGAGTTATTCCCTTTGGACTCTCAAGAGCACATTAACGAATTGACTAGCGGAGATGGAGTAGTGGTTAAAGGCTTAGGAGAAGAATTCATGTGTACTTCTCAAATCAAGAAAAAGCCACCGGATAAAATATGTTTTCAGCAAACTCCAAAGCAACAAATTCGAGGTAAGTATCTCGACTCCAAGAAACGAATGAAGCCTAACTTGCTATCTTTAGGTACAAAAGAAACTGTTTTGGGTTCTACTCTATGCGAAAAAAGGGGTTTCAATGAACCAACATTGAATCCTTATGAAATTGTGATACAACAAGCAAACCGAGTAAGCTGCCTAGAAAACAGATTTGATGTAGGAACACTGCGAGGAATATATCTCTCCAACCAAAGAGAATTGGGAAACAAGCTCAAGTTTTCTGGAAACCTTACTCCTCAGAGCACCTTTACCAACTAGATTCATAATAACGATATTTCAGACCTGAGAGTTATGAATTTTGCAAATTGGTCGCATATGATTGTTCGCGATCTGGACGTATACGCGCTCCAAGGAGCACTCCATCCAAACCAGATGGATTCAAGGGGTGAATCAACTTTTTTCCAGATTCTTAGGTCATCAAGGATCCACTTCAAATAAGTCTGAAGCAGAAAGAAATTCTGAGCTGAAAGATATTAATCCTACAAAACATGTCATTCTGCGCTTGCCTTGTTTAGACACTTCTAAGTGTGAAACACTTCAATCCCACATTTGCCGACCAGGGGAGTTCTCTAAGATATTTTTTTTTTGTCTTTAAGGGTTATTTAATCTTTGAATACACATATATGATTCGTTTTTCTATGTCAAAAGGATCGAATGCAGGTTTTAGCAAAGCCGTGAAACGCTCAAGAAGAATCTACAATTGAGAGGAGGATGAGCAATTCAAGCCACATGATTTGGACCAGAACACGCATCAAGACGTCAACTACTTCATGCTGATCAAAGAAGCACCGTCTGATTCAAATCTCTAGCCAGAACCGAGTAAGAACATTTTCAGAATAAGACTCTTACTCTATGATTATGTCGCTTTTGCTACCTTGTTCTTTGTTTCTGCAGATTTGATGAATGCATCAAGTGGAAACAGAATCAAATTTATGCATAGAATTGATGGACCATTTGAAATCATAAACATGATCAATGACAATGCTTTTAAACTTGATCAACGAGGTAAGTATTCAATTAGCTCTACTTTCAACGTTATTGATTTAATTCCTCTCCATGTAGATGATGCGGATTTGAGAACAAATCCTTTTAAAGGAGGAGGGGATGATGCAATCCTGACCATCAACTATGTCAAAGAAAAGAAGTTAAGATATGAACCATCTAGGCAAAGAATCATAGCACGATTTAATGGGTTTGTTAAAGAGCTAATCGATATGATCCACGAAGTATTGGACTGAGAGAAGCATATGAATTCAAAACAAATCGTGTTGGGCATGAATATTCATTGGAAAATAAGTCTTCAGACTTGTCTTGATCCATACGAAGAAAGACCCAACAAGCATAAACCTTCTATGGTCGAATAATATATCAATCTGACGACAATGGAAAAATCTACCATGGGAAAGGCTGCTTTGGTTTTCGCTAAAACATGTCCAAAATTACTTGGACAAAAGGACCAAAATCGAGAGGAAATATCCAACCAATCAGCTTTTAGTATTTCTTAGTGTGTTTTTTTTTTAATTTATTAGTTTAGCAATTAAAACCCTAGTTTGTTATTTCTATTTAAATGATGTTTGCTTCAGAATAAAAAAATCATTCATCGCTTTATCAAAAATTTCTCTTTCACAAAGCAGTGAATCCTTTGTTCATCTTTGAACATAGATTGCTTACAGAGTTCATTCTCTACAACAAGTTCAGTTTTAGATCATAAAAGATTTCGTTCTCTAGATCTATAACACTTATATCTTTTATCATCCAATTGTGCTTTACATGATTGATGGAGATGAAGTTTAAACCTGCAATTGACTTTTTCTTTCCACTTAATGCATTTGATTGCCGTGAGCATCCAATAATCAAAGAATATTTAAAGTTATATGCTACGCTGGTAGTGACTTTCTTTGATGAGAAACGTGTCTTGTTGCCATGGAAAACCATGTATTCTTTTGCACATGTTGTTTCTTGCACTGATACGAGAAGGACTAAAGGTGCATTGGCTCAACTTTTTGATTCTTATGATTAACAAGCGCAACCAAAGTTAAGCTCGTGACTTTAAACAAGCATTGAGTGGGAGGCAACCCTCTTTTGGTTAGATTTTTCTTGTTTTTCACTTTTGGTTTTAGTTTTTTGTGTGGTTTTAGACTCTTGGATGCAGCAAAGGAACGAGAAAACTTTCTAGCCAGACGGACAAGGATCGATCGATCCCTGTCCATGGATCGACCGCTCCTTGCCACAATGAGGAGATGGTATCCAGCTGAATTCAGAGTGTACAATCTCACACGTTCGGTTTTTTTGTTCTTTTTCTTTTTGTTTCATTTTTATTTGGTCTTATTTTATTTAGTTGTACTTGCCCTTTCTATGGATTTGTTTCACACTGAGACATTGTGAGATAATCTTGGAGAGACTACTTATGCTTTTTCTTTTCTTTGGTGTGTTAATTGAGTCAATTTTAATGTTTTATTGAGTCAGTCGCTTGTGGATTCTAGCACTTTGTGATGTTTGTTATAGCATTTTCATTGTGCGTTGTGCTTTATTTCTACTCATATTGACCATTCTATTTGAGTTGTTAGCGCATGCAAACCGGAAGACCTCATGACTAAACTCCCCTCCATAAAGCTTTGGACTGACCAAGTTCTTGTTTGGACTGTTTTAACTCTATTTATTGAAACTACTAATGAAATTAAATGCTTTGATCCAGTAACTTGAAATCAAAAAATCAAACCAATCCTTAAGGATTACATTCCCATTTTTCTTCCACTCTTTTCGGTAATCCTGAGTGACAAGACTCATTTTTAGCCTGGCATCACATCTTCACCTAATCTCATTGAATCTCCATGCATTTCTCTTTGATCTTATATGCACACATGTGCAAAAATGGAGAGAACAGGGTAGACATGATCCTCTTGATTACTTAGGTAAGATTGAACATTTTAGGTTGTTTAGACACGGTCTTGAGTGTCTATTAGACGATGTTGGGTGATTAGAAAGTTAAGATAGATACGGTTGCAATTCTTCATGTTGTATGACTGTTTTGCTGATTTGAAATGTTTCTGTAATGCTGATTTTTTCCCCGGATTTTTGTGTATATGTCAAAAACGAAAAAAGAAAAAGAATCAATGTTTTATTTCATATCCAAGAAAGAAAATCAGTTTTACTTGTTATCTTGTTGTTTATTATGCCCTGAAGATTGCACGTGTTTGATTTGGTTCATGAGTTTGTTGTTTCTGCTTAGGTAGTTGGGGATCATGGTGATCAATATACTCTCTCTCTCTCCTGCGATTTTACATAATGTCTGGCACTCTGACACAACTGTGAATCCCGAAACACTTTAGCCTTACCACTAAAAAGTCATTTCATCACCTAGCCCGTATTTCCTGATGTAGAGTTCTCTGGTGAAAATTTTCACGTCTCTTTGAATGAGTGTAGAGAGTTAACAACAGAATGCGAGTCTTGTAGGTTCAGAATTCGGAGTATGGATGGGCTTGCGAGGTCATGCAAGGATTCTTGGGAGAATGTTCCAACTGTCTCAGGTTTATGTGGTTAGCGAATCTAAGTGAAAAGTAAGGTCTCTTGAAAGTGTAAAGGTCAATTTTTTTCAAACTTCTTACTCTTTGGCTTAATCTTCGTTTCCTTTACTTGAGAACAAAGAAAGATTCAAGTCTGGGAGATTTGATGTATTCGTATTTTATGGATTTTTACTAATGTTTTATTCGAGAAAAATGGTGTTTTAATATGTGTTTGGCTCTTTTGGGAATCTTTTGGTGTTTTTAGTGTTCTTACAGGTTTTAAGTTGCTTTGGAGAGAAATAGAACAATTTGGGCCAAAAATGGATATTTGGAATGCATAATCATGCTGAAGCATTAGAACTTTGGCCTTGTTTGACAAACTTCCCACCGTTGGATCGAGCTGAAATTTTGACACAATATAGCCACAAGAGTTAGCTTTAATTTGAAGGTGATTTAAAGAAGCTCTAACGGTAAGATAAAAAGTTATGTCAATTTTAGTGACCACCTGTCATGCTGGTAACGAGAAGGCGAATGTGCAGAAATGATTATCCTCGCATAATGATAGGGATTGATCGATCCCTCCACTAGGGTCGATCGATCCTTGTCACGACGCGACCAAACCGATTTATTTTGAACTAGAATCGAAGATTGAAGATCCATATTACATATTTAATCATCCAGATTCGATTAGTTTGTTTTATTAGGCTATTTTCTGAGTTTTTGAGCAGCCTTTGAGCTTTGAGAACTCTAGAGAGAACATTTCTATTCCGCATTCTATTGTGAAGAATTCTGAACGCTTATATCTTTGTTTTTAATTCAATACAATATGTCTTTCTCTATTTCTTCTTGTGTTATTTATGTTGCTATGAGTGAGTAGTTCCATAGTTGGGTTTAGAGTTTTTCAAAAAGGGTTTTAATGATTTGTGATTATTAGGTTGTTAGAATTGGGAAATTATCTATTGGATCTTTATTTTTCACTATGTTTAATAGTTAAATTGGATTTGCGACCTAGTTTCTGATCTTAAATTTTTTAATACAGCGAAAGTGATTTCTTGAATGCATGAATCTGTGTTATACGAGCAAAGTATCCTTAGCCAACAGAAGTTGATGTTATTGCGTTTTGTGAACTTATCAAACCTGAATCTAATGCTTGTTTAGAATCTGAAATTAAACGGAAGTTAGCCTTTAGGATTTTAAAACATAGGGAGTTAGCGCTACGAAAGTAGGTTAATTCTAAATTAGTGATTTGAGTTGTAGACGGTTCTTAATCTTGTTTCCCTGTTAATTAACCTGAAATTGATGATGACTTGAATTCCCTGAGAATACCTTGCACCAAACGTTTTTCCCAATTGTTTACAACCCGACTTGATTTTCTGCTTTTGTTTGCTTTCTTTTCGATTTTAGCATCACAACCAACTCATATCTTTTTCGCTTTAGCCTGTGTTTGATTCATTTATTTTCGTGTGATCATTGGTCTCTGTGGATTCGATCTCGAACCCCTACAACGTGTTTAACTGTATGCTTGCAGTGATTTCTCGGGTGAAAACCTGAGCTATCAATCACTACAACCATTTCTCTAATAACCTCATTCCCGTGATCCTCATATTCTTTCAACCAACTCTGAACCTTCCAAACTTGCATAAAATACAACTTTGAAGTTGGATAAGTAGAACCTGATATTAGGCGCTTGATTTCATTAAAAGGCTGTAGAAACTCGCAAATAATCTTTCTAACGGTCCACTTACTTTCAGTCGGTAGAAACTTGTAGGTTTTCCCCCATCGATGGCTTTTAAGTTAACAAAAGCAGCTTTGTATTTGATCGCTCTATGAAGCATATGGTACGTTTAATTCCTACGAGTTTGCACATCCAACATTAAACCAGCTTTGAAGTTTATTTCAATGGTTTCAAGACATTTGTCATAAAATATTTCACGAGACGATGAAGCTTGGATGTACTTGATGCTCTCTCTAATCTTAGTCAATGAATTACCAATCACTTTCAGTCCATGTGGAACGATTAGATTAAGAATATGTGCCGAGCATCTAACATGAAAAAACTCTCCTCCACAAAGCAGGCCATTTCACAGAAGAAGTTGTGATTTCAAAATTTCTTGCATATTATCATTGTTAGTAGCGTTATCTAAAGTTATAGAGAACACTTTCTTTTCTACTCCACATTCGTTCAATGTCTCAAGAAGCTTCGTAGCTAAATGCATACCAGAATGTGGAGGTGGAAAAGCACAAAAGTAAGAATCTTATTCTACAACTTCCAGTTTATGTCTATGTAGTGCGTTGTCAAGCACATGTAGCCCTCATGAGTTATAGTTGACCACAAATCAAATGTGAAACAAATCATTCCAGGAAGATGAGCTAACTCTCTCTTTAACTTCTCAGGTTCTTTTTCATAAAACTTGTATCAGACACCGCTGTATTCCGATTTATGAACTTGACATTTGCATTCAAGTACTTCCACACTTCTCTAACTCTCTCATACTCAACATAAGCGTACGAGAGATCATGCTGGATAATAGTTTTAGCAACCAATTCATGAAAAAACATATGGTCAATTTTCTGTGCTTGCAGCTTTGCTTCAGAATTAATTATCATCTTACCAACATCATCACTTCTAACCTTAAGCTTGCATTTGTCTCGATGGCGTCTTTATTTTGTAAAGGGCAGAGTTATTTTGTATATTCGTATTCCATGCATATTCCATATCCCTAAGTTTGAATCCAACATATGATTATTTTAGGCTCTTCCACACGTCATTTCCGACCGCTACTTCAAGCATTTTTCAGATTTGATATGCTGAAGTTATAGTTCATGCTCTTGTATATGTATATGTGCTTTTCCAACTTCATATAATCATGAAGTGTAGTTCTTAATAGAATTTGGCGAAGCCATAAATATTGGAACAAACGACACTAACAAACACATCAACTATCAATGTTAAGAAAGATGTCTAAGAAATGAAAAACCAAAGCAATGAATATAAATTGTAAGTAAGTTATTCCGTTTAATTTTAAAGGAAAATGAATGTAGTCATTGTCAAATGTAAACACCATAAGATATTCAAGTAACAAAGTTCAAAAGCAAGAACCAAAATTTTTTCATACTTACGTATAATATTCATAGAATTTAAAAACTTTACCAACAGTAATCGGAATGGTGCTTTAGAAGTCAATTTGCAGAGGAGCTCTAATGGAATCGATTGGAGAAAATGAGAGAAACTGAGAATAGATATTTGAATATGTGATTTGGGAACTGTGGTATCAGATTTCAACGAGTGATGAAAGAAAAATGGCTACAGATTAGTGGAAATCAACATGCCGAGTTAGAAAAAACAAGAACTGTAAATCCTAAATTGAAGAATTGAATGATTCTATTTTTGATTTAGGGTTCTGCAAATTGGAAACGACAATGAGGAAAGATAGCGACAAATAAGTGTAATCACTTTGACAAGTTATAGAAATCAAAAACCTTAAATACTAGATCAAAAAATCAAATAATTTATTTTTCGATTTTAGATTATGAGAACCGGTAACAAGAAGGAAAGAAATCACGAACCCTTATGTCGAAGAATGTTTGATTTGATTTTTTTAGTTTATGTGTTTTTTAAGATGATTTATATGTTTTTTACGGTCTAAATATTTCTTAATAAAAAAAATTATGGCCAGCCAAAAAAATAAAAAAATGCACATTAATTTCAATTAGGTGTTGGCCTTCCTAAGAATTTAGGAACCTAAATTGGTTTTTACTTATTTTGGCCATAAATTATAGTTAAACTGGTAGCAAAAAAAAATTGAAAGTGTCTCTAGTCATTTCAAAATATATTGATGTTATTCAAGGCAAGTTCTCTTATTTTAAAATGAAATTTATATAATTTTTGTTTATATAGTATTTGTGATAAGTTGTGTTGAAAGATTTTACAGCTTCTTAAATCTTATAACACATGAAATCTTCATACAGAGAAAATTTATCTAGATGTTATCAAGATGAAGAATCCCTTTGATAATTCTCTATTTAAACATCATAACTAACTATTTCTTAAAACTCCACTCGAAGTCTAAAATCTAACTATGAAATTACTAATATATAATTAAAGGAAATACAAAAAGTGATGAAAATAATTGCATAGTTAAATTAAAATAATAAAATTGGAATTTAGAAATATTTTTCAAAAAAATTGTAGAGTCAAATATTCATCGGTCCAAAGAACAATATGTAAGAGTCTAAAAATAATATAGTATCCTAAGAAAACAATGCTTCGCCTCAAAAGTGGATGAAAAATATATATTTATATGTCTCGGATTGGCTAGATTAAGTTGAGATGCTTCAGGGTCAAAATGAGAACCCAAAAAATTAAGGTGTTACGTGTTTCACACATAGTCAATCTATCTAGGACTTTGATAGATCAATTCGATGCTCTATGAATCTTTTCTGACACTTTTCTGTCTAACATGTCTTCACAAAATTAACCATAACATTTGATAAAGTAGTTGGATTTCTTTCTGACACCACCAACTAAAAGGTTACTCACGTAAATATTTTGTGTCAAAAATCAACTCTATCCAATGGGAATGTTTCAAAAAATGCTACACTTATGACACATCCACACGACTTTACATAATTAATTGTCCATATGTAGTTAAAAATGCCCAATTCTTTTCAAAAGAAACCTAGAAAATAATTTCCATACCACTGAAAAATACATGGTCAAAACACTTTTACTCTAATCCTACTATGACATTTGCTAACTACAACATTCTAAGTTCAACAATCTAAAAAACCTCCGTCTGATTGAGTTTTCAATATAAGTAGTTGTATATCAAATACTGAAATGTGGTCTATTTTTATGATTTTTCGTTTTAATATGCTCGAATTTATTCTTAGTTTTCTCTTTTTGTTAATGTAATATTTGGAGATAATTTTTATTGAAGAATATCGTTTGACTATTCAAACTTATTAATTAATCGTTTAACCTTTTAAATAATATATCTCATTAGGTTTGTCACTACAAATCTTCCCAAAAGAGATACTGCAACAAGGGTATAGAACAGAAGAGGAAAGTTAGAAGAGGAAGCTGATGGAGCTTTCCATGAAGCGAAGCACATTCATCTCAAGGTGATCCCACTTGAAGGATCACCTCATTTCCAATGAGTTTGTTTAGCTGGAATTGTCAAGGAGAAGACAACAATGATGAACTGGTGATTCCAAATCTCAGGGAGATATGCAAAAAACATTTCCCTAACTTATTTTCCTTATGAAAACTAAGATTAAAGGTGAAGTTTTGGTAAACCTCCAAGCTTGGCTAGGAGAGAGTTTTACATGGATTCATCGGGTAAAAGTGGAGGTCCGTCTGGCTATTTTTTTGAAAAGATAATGTAACACTTGAAGTATTGTATGTTGATACGAACATAATTGACTGTTTCATTTCAGTTTACTGCTTTTATTTTTTTGTCACTTGTGTTTATGGTCACCCTATAGTCTAAGATAGGCCTAATGTATAAGAAAGATTGATCAGAATTGAGATTAACAATTCTGATTGTTCGTGCATTTTTTAAGATTTCTTGGAGATTTTAATGAAATCCTTCGTAATGGTGCGAACCTCATAGAAATGCCTCTTCATTCTTTCCATTTGGAGATATGCTACAAATTTGCAAAATGACTAAGTTAAAAGGTCACAGTAACAACTTCACCTAGGGGTGGGGGGTATGAGGTATAAGATTCAATGTAAACTAGATAGGTGCTTTGAGAATGCAGAGTGGTTTAAGAAATTTCCAACTTCCAATCAGTCTTTCTTACATAAAAGAGACTCATATCACCATTCAGTCTTGGTTCATTTAATCTCTTCTCAATAAAAATACAGAGGTATCTTTAGATTTGATCAAAGATTTCTTCATAAGCCAAATGTGAAAGAGACCATATATAGTCAGAACCTGGAACAAGTATACTGGTCCTCATGTTGCTTTTGTATCCAAAATATTGAAAGAATGTAGAAATGACTTAAGCAAATGAAAAAAGGGAGAATAATATAAATGCTTTTGACAACACATCTTAATTGCAAGTGGCTCTGGAGAAGGAGCAATCAAGCTCCTATCCATGCTTTGCCTCCATCCATAGACTGAAAAAGATGCAGAATAAAAGAAGAAGATACTTTCTGGAAGCAGAAAAGCAGAGAGAGATGGTTGCAAGAAGGATATCTTAACACAATGTTCTTTCATAACTTAGTGAAAGCAAATATATCTTCTAAAACTATCCTGAAATTGATTGATGAGAATGAGGGTATGCAAAAAGTTGAAGCTTCTAGAGAGAGGTGGTAGCAAACTATTTCAAAAAGCTCCTTCAAACTTCTTATCCAGATAGCTTCCATGATCTCTTTAAAGGATTCCTACCAAAGGCTACAAGCAGGATGAAAGAATCTCTATATTATTATTTGTGAAGTACATTTAAAAAAAATAATCATTAATTTGTAAATAATTACATCAAATACCATTAGAAAATATTATAAAAAATGAAGATATCAAAATGGATATTACCATCTCATGTAGATTCTCTCAATATTTCTTTACAATTATTATTTTAAAAAAATCTAAAATATAATATATTTTGAAATAAAGAGTATATGTATAATTATATAATATTATTTTATAATTAACTATATAATTTCAAAAGTCTCGATTTTAAAATAAATGTAAACATAAAAACAAGAAAATATAAGAAAAACAATTTTATTTCTTTATATATAAATAATTAATAGTTTATATTTTGATAATAAATGAAAAAATTAATTATTACAAAAAACAAAGCATAATTATCTCTGAAACATATTAAATATAAACTTGCCAAATGCACATAATTGTAGTCGTTTTTATAAATGTAACTGTGTCCAAAACATGCGATAGTTTGTTATACACTATATTTTCTACACTATATTAATATAATTAAAAGTACTTTTAAAAAATGATTCATGCTACTACGACAAGTTAATTGAGACTAAAATATGATTTGGTTCACATCGGCTTAAATGTCTTATTCAACACCGAAAATCTCTAAATCCCAGCAATAAATTTTTTTTTTTTTAATCTCTGTAATAATTTTAAATATTTTTATATCTAACTTATCACAAAAATGTTAATTAAATATGATTTCGCGCATAGCATGTGTTCAAATCCTAGTTGTTAGTAAAACATGTATCTAATGATGATGTCAAACTTGATGTATTCTCCATCAAGCCATCAGATGTTTTGAGTTTTGATGGCAGGAATGACATGTTTTTCCAACAATATTGGCACATTATTTGGCATCAAATTTTAGTTGAAGTTAAGGCTTTCTTTGAGAATGGTATCATTCCTCAAGAATGGAATAACACTTAAATATATCTAATATCCAAAATTAAAGACTCTGGCAAGATGACAGATCTGTGGCCTATAAGCTTATACATAGTACTCTACAATATTATCTAAATATTTATGGTGAAGAGTGCAACCACTACTTCTAGAGGTAGTTTTTCCAACTCAAATAGCTTGTGTCTATGAAAGGCTGATTCAAGACAACATTCTCATCGCTTAGGAAGTGGTTCATACGTTAATAACCCACAGATCTCCAAGGATTTCATTGCTATCAAATCTTACATTTCAAAGGCCTTTAATAGAGTGGAGTGGCCTTAATTGAAAGCTTTGCTTACTACTTTAGGTTTTTATGAAAGATGGATAGGATGGATAATGACTTGTATTTTCACAGTTATATATTTTATCCTCATTAATGATGTACCTCATGGATTGGTGGTCCCTCAAAGAGGCCTCAGAAAGGGAGATCCTCTTTCTCCCTTTCTTTTTAATCTTTGTAGTGAGGTCTCTCTCACATGCTCAATAAAGCACAAACATCAGGGGAAATTTCAGGAGTTTAATTTCATGAGAAGTGACCAACTATTCATCACTTTTTATTTCCCGAAGACAACTTATTTATGTGTAAGGCTATTATTGAGAAAATGACTGCTTGGAAAAGAATCATGTATGGTTATTGTGCTGCAACAAGACAAATCATTAATTTGGATAAGTCATCAATGACTTTTGGTGCAAAAGTTGATCCTGCTCTGCAACTATCTCTGAAATACATTACGGTAATTCACAAGAAAGGTGGTGTTGGTACATATCTTGGGCTACCTAAGTGCTTTAGGGGTCCAAAGAATTATTCATTAGAGAATAAGTACCAAAATCACAGGTTTGTTAGTTAGAGAACTATCCCTTGGAGGTAAATAACTTCTCATCAAGTTTGTGGCAATTGCTCTTCCGATGCATGTCATTCATTCTTCCAGCTTCCTAAATCCACTTGCAAAGCTTTGTAAATTTATATCTTAGATTTTTGGTGGAACTTATTTGAATACAGAAGAAAAATTCATTGGATCAAATGTGAAAGGCTATGTATATATAAAGAAAAATGTGGGTTGGGATTCAGGGACCTAAAATGTTTCAATGAGGCTCTGCTAGCAAAATCATGGCGACTACTTCAACCTCCAAATAGCCTTTGTACAAGGTTTATAAAGAGTCAATATTATCCTGATCACAACTTTCTGAATTCTTTATTAGGCTTCAGACCGTCTTATGCTTGGAGAAGCTTTTTGTTTGGGAGAGAAATACTATTGTTGGGGATATAAACATATGGTAGAAAAAGGCCAATCACTTAGGCTTTGGTCTCAAATGTTTGGTATTTGATCCTGCTTGGAGAGGCTCTCCTAATAGAATGAGAGATCCCTTATTCAAAAAAATCTTTGTTGATCTAGAGACGCGGGCAAATTCTTGGATCAACATTTCCACCAGAACTTGGGGTCCAAGTATACAAGAAGAACTCTTCTTCACTACTAATATCCAACTTATTATAGCCAATAGACCATCTTTGTCCAAAAAAGACTATTGGGTGTGGATCCATAAAAAATCAGGTGATTATAGTGCGAAGTCAAGATATTGGTCAGCTATTAGTTTAGCACATTCCGACATCATTCAAGAAATTCTTATACAACCCTCCTTCAACTTTTTAAAAGCAAAGATGTGGACCATTCAAACGGCTTCGAAAATCCAGCTCTTCATGCAGAGAGAAATTAATGGTGCACTTCCTGGCTCAAATACCCTATCTACAAGAGGTATTAGATCATATCCATATTGTCAAATTTGTGGAAAGGAGAGGGAAGTAGTAAATCACATTCTCTTTACATGCTCTCTGGCTAGACAAATGTGGACTCTCTATGGATTTCTTTGGCCAGTGACTGATTTCGATGAATTCTCTCTTTATGCAAACATTTTATCTCTCATTCAAAACAGCCAAGAACCATAGAGGTCCCACTGAAGATAGACGGCGATATCCATGGACCATTTTGTTCTTGGAGAAAATAGAATTGCATTTGTTATTGAACGAGAATATTATTCTGCTCAGGATAAATACTTAAAAGCCAAAGAAGAAGCAGTAAATTGGTTCATGGCTACATCTCTGAGTAAAGTTGAAACAAAAGGGAAGTCATCAGACCTACTTTCAACTCTTTTCAATGGAAACCAACAACCACATGTTTGGTCAAATGTCACATTGGTGTAGATTGGTCTAAGAGAAAGAGATTGACAGGTTTCTCTTGGTCATCAAAGATAGCACGACAAAGTCATCTCGCATAGCAAAAATGCATTCAAAAATTTGATCCCTTGGTCTGAAGCATCATCATTGGCTATCAAGTGGCCTATGTAAAAATAGTGTCTCCAAGGTTAAAAGCTGTTCTTTTTATTGCTAAAGATAATCACACTGTAAATGCATGGTTAAGGCCAATTGTATGGTCGTCTTTTAGCCATCACGTAGATCTTCTCTCTTGAATTCTAGCGGATATAGTGGATTGGAAAATCATGGTGGAGCAGATGAAAGGTAACAGAGGAGCTAAGAAGATAGCTTTGAGTGTGGTAAAGGAAGATCTATTGCAATCGTAGATTGCTTCAAGACATTTATCTTGGTTGAATCAAGCGTTTGTGCAAGAGCAAACAACTAACTGACAATGATTTTTTGGTTTGGTATACATGGGACATTGATCTCTTAGTTTTTGAGTCAGCTTTTTTGGTCGTGCCCTCTTTATCTGCAATAATTTTTGGGCTTCGCTATACTTTGTAATATTATCTTTCTAATATAACCAGATGACGAAAAAATCTCACTTGTAGACAATGTAAGCATTTTTATCGAAAATTTAGTTTTTTTATTCTCAATAGTTTTACCGCATTCATAATCTTTCCATTGTATTTTAGTTATTGGTACTCATGCACTTTATTTTTCACAATTTTAATGTAGAGAAAATTACCTAAACTAACTCTATAAAACATGTTTATTACTAGAATAACACATGTTTACTAGACTAACTCCAATCTTTTTGTAAAAGACCATTAGACCCAAATAATCATCTTATTAACAATAATGTCATTTTAATTAATTTTTTACCAATGTATCTATGTTCCAAATTAAACATAAATAAATTTATTCCCCCTAAAAAGATCTAGTAAACCATAAAATAATAAACAATTGGGTTGAGTTAAAAAACAAAAGAGGTAAAAAAAAACAAAAGAGAACGGCGGCCATCGTTCTTCATCACCATCGCCATCGTTCTTCATCACCATCGTCAACGGCCATTGTTCTTCATCACTCGTCCACGCCGTTTTTCATCACTCGTCGGTGTCGTCTCTCCACCTGCACCAGCCGCCGCTTCTCTGCTTACAACAAAGCTGCGACATCGTCTCTCTCAATCTCGCTGTGAAGTCGGTGATGCTGCCATCACAGCGTCGACGTCTACCATCTCGCCGTGAAGTCGGCGGTGTCTCCGACGCCGTCGATTTCGTCATAAAACCGCCGATCACTTCCTCTTCAACCGTCATCGTCGTCGTGTTTCGATTTGCCCCAAAATTTCGAGAAATCAAAAATCGATCTCTCTGGTATGATCATAAGCTGTGTTTTACTCACAGATTTGTTAATTTTAAATTTTGATGTTTGGTCAATTGTTACAAATTTGTTTACTTTAGCTACAGATTTGTTTACTTTAGCTACAAATTTTTAAAATAAATCTCCAGTAAATTCTCTTAAATCGTCGACTATTTGATATTTATACTTACAAATTTGTTTAGCTTAGCTACAGATTTACAAATAAATTTGTGATGTTTGCATAATTGTGACAGATTTGTGTGCTTGTTTATTACTAATTAGTTTATGTAATGACTACATATTTATTCATTGGTTGTATAATAAAATAGCTACAGATTTTGTTTATAACATTTGGTTGCTACAGATTTCGCANGATTTCGCATTTAAAATTTTCCAATTGGTACAAATTTGTTTGCTTATTTACTACAGATTTGTAGTTCTTTAGTTACAGATTTGTATTGTTACAGATTTACTAACAAATTTTTTTTTTTCTTTTCAGATAATATGACCTCAGAAAACAACATCTACCCACCAC
>OVAN01005548.1:0-23265 GCA_900406275.1 Anastatica hierochuntica | reverse complement strand
ATATATATATATATATATATCACATGTGTTGTAATTATATATTTAAAACAAAAATAAAACTAGTTATAACTGGAATGGTAAAGACATGATGAGCATAATGGAAAAGATGATTAATTTGATGGTTCTTTGTTACAACTAAACTGTTTTCTTATTCGT
The DNA here is from genome assembly GCA_900406275.1 of Anastatica hierochuntica. Lineage (NCBI taxonomy): Eukaryota > Viridiplantae > Streptophyta > Magnoliopsida > Brassicales > Brassicaceae > Anastatica > Anastatica hierochuntica. Next base: position 23,109 of record OVAN01005548.1, on the reverse strand, counting down.
TTTCCTTTTAGCATCATCATCATTTCTATTAGACTAACTGAATAATTAGAATTACGTTAAGTAAGTTAGCTAAAATCATGCAACTATTTTTTTGGAAAAATCAGATCGTACGAAACAAAGCAGATCGAGTTAGTGCAAAATCAGTACAAATCAATTTTGTGCAAATACAGTGCAAATCAATTTTTTTACAAAATATGATGAGAAGATGTTTGGGATAAGCATAAAAAATGAAAAATTTACTGTTAGGAACAATTTCAGTCTCTAGCAAATCTAGATTCAAGTGTAGCTAAAGTAACAAGGTCTCTGACCACTGTTGTCGGGGAAGAAAGTGAAATCTGTTACAGCTAAGACGGAAACTCTGAAAGAAAAGGCGCATTCAACAATTTTGTTGAGTCTAGCAGATGAAATGATCATCGAGGTTTCTAGTGTTGATATTGCAGTTGGCTTGTGGTTGAAGTTAGAGAGTTTGTACATAATGAAGCCTCTAACTAAGAAGCTACTTCTGAAACATCGTCTTTTCGCTCTGAGGATGCAGGAAGGTACACAACTTCAAAATTATCTTAACAGGTTGATGTCAATACTATTGGATTGACAAAATATCGATGTTAAGGTGGAGGATATAGATGCGGTGCTCATTTTGTTGATTTCTTTACCTAATTCCGATGAGAACTTTGTTCAGCCATTCATTAGAAGCAAAGATTTCTTTAGCCTAGTTGAAGTCAGGTCAGCACTTCATAGCAAGGAGTTGCGTCATTCAACATGAAGTTGTAGTAGAGATAATCGGTGGTGGTAAGAACTTTGCAAAAGGAAAAAAGTCGAAGGACAAAAAGTTGCTTCCAAGGGGTCTGAAACCAAATGGTGTTTGCAATTATTGAAAGGAGAGAAGGCACTGGAAGTCTAATTGCCCCCAAGAAGAAGAAGAAATAAGGTTTTGTTACGGTAGTAGAGAATGAAAACAATTTTAAAGATGATATCGCTCTTGTTGCTCATGGATAAGTTCATCCTTAGGATGTGTGGGTTATAGACTCAGGGGCGCCCTATAATGTGTGGGTTCTACACTCAGGGGTGGATGATTATGTCTAAAAGATTTCTGGTATTAGATCGATCAAGCTCAGGACATATGATTGTAGAATCTCTACACTAACGAATGCCAGGCGCGTTCCATTGATGACGAAGATTCTGATCTTGATTAGTCTTTTGGATAGACGAGGTTTCAAGTATTCAAGTTGAGATTGAGCTTTGAATATCTTCAATGGTTCATATGTGATTTTGAGGGGTTATATTCATGGTAATCTAAATTGCTAGAAGGTTCTACAGTAACAGGTTCAACAAATGTTGCTCCTGTAGAGATTCGTGAGGAGGATATGACTGAGTTATGGCATATGAGGCTTGGTTATATGGGCGAAAGGGGAATGCAAATTTTGTCAAACAAAGATATTCTATGCAGTCATAAGATCAAGAGCCTTGAGTTATATGAGCATTGTGTGTTATTGTAAGCTGCATAAGATGAGTTTTCCTAAGGTTGTTCACAGGATAAAAGGCACGCTGGATTACATCCATTCATATTTTTGGGGTCCGTGTATAGTGGAATCTATGGAGGTCTACATGTGTTATGTGTAGATAATTGATTACTATTCGAGGAAAACTTGAGTCATTGTTATGAAGCACCAAAAGTGAAGCTTTTAGTAATTTCAAGGATTGAAAACAATGGTGGATAATCAAACTACGAAGAAGGTCGAGAGAATTTGTATTGACAATGGTTTAGACATTTTTTCATCTGAGTCAATCAGTGTAGGGATGCAGGGATTGTTAGACATCATATAGTCAAGGATACACCATAACAGAATGGTGTAGCTGATATAACGAATCTGACATTGCTGTAGGGAGTGAGGTGCATTCTCTCAAATGTTGGTTTAGAGAAGAGATTTTAGGCTGAAGTAATGAACACTGCTTGTTATTTGACCAATTAGGGACCACATATAGGTATCGAGTGTATGATATCTTATGAGGTATGGTCAGATAAATCTGTTGATCACTCAAATATAATAGTCTTTTGGTTTACAACTTATTATCATGTTAGTGAAGGTAAGCTAAAACCAAGAGAAAAGAAGGGAGCGTTTTGGGCTATGGAGATGGTCTCAATGGATACAAAATACTGAGCAGGAATGTTGTCTTTGATAAAAGTTCTATGTCCAGGCTTTCAACTTGGCTCAATCTAGAAGCAAAGGAAGATGGTATTGACAAGCAGGAGGAGTTTCCGGAAAATTTGCAGGAAATCTTGTTCACTAGGCGAGCGATCGATCAAGAACAACAATCAATCAAACGATCTTGCGTTGCCGGCACGGAGCGATCGATGAGTCAAAAATCCAAATGATTGATCAACTGAGAAAAATCAGGCAAATTTGTTTTCTTCAGGAAATCAGCGACCGAAGAGAGACCAAGGATAGTTAACGTTAGGCCACCAAAGAGGTATTATTTTGAGGATATGGTAGGTTATGCACTGCACGTTGTAGAGGAAGTGGATATGTATGAGTCGTCCACTTACAGGGAAGGGGTGGACTACTATGAGATTTTCTGGCATGTGGTCAAATACACTTCCATCAAAGTGTTATTAGCAATAGTAGCAAGTTAGGACTTGTAGTTAGAACAACTTGATGTGAATATTAATTTCCTTCATGCAGAGTTAGAAGAAGAGATATACATGAGTTAACCTAATGGTTTCCATATTCCTTGTAAAGAAGATTGTGTATGTAAATTAAAAAAAAAGTAATTTATGGGCTTAAGCAGTCTCCCAGATAGTGGTACAAGCGGTTCAATAGCTATATAGTCAAGTTGGAATTTGAAAGGAGTCTATGATTGTTGTGTTTACATGGGAAAGGTGGAGGATAATTCCTACATCTACTTATTGCTAAATGTGGATGACATGTTGATAGTTACGAAGAAGATGTGTGATGATCAGAAGCAAAAAGAGCTACAAAGTTCTGAGTGTGAGAAAAAGGATTTGTGTGCAGCGAGGAAGATTATAGGAATAAAGATCTTCAGGGATGAAGAAGAAGATTTTCTTGTCACTGAAAGCCTACATTGAGAAGGTGTATAAGTTGCATGTTCCTTATGTTTGCAATGTAAGAAGTTTCATATATGTTATGGTCCTTACAACGCTAGATATGACACATGCTGTTAGTATGATTAGTGGGTTTATGATTAACCTTGGGAAGGAACACTAGAAAGTTGTTAAGAGGATTTTCTGATACCTAAAGGGTACATCTTATATTGGTCTTTTCTATATAAGTGAGAATCTAAACCAGGTTACAGGTTATTCAAATTCTGATTATGCCAAAAGATGTGGACAATAGGAGATCTATGATTGGATGTGTATTTGCTTTAGATGGTTCGATGGTTATCTAGAAGCGACTTACTGTCGACGATGTTGGGAATGATTTGAGCCTTGGGAATTTCCCCTGGCTTAGATAGAGTATGACATTAAAGCCCTAAGGCAGGGTAATGCCAAGTAGCATGAAGTCGGACTTCGCAAGGATGCTAGAAGCAAGAAGTCTATCGTCTCTTATCCGATAAGTATTATCTTAATAAAACAAAGAGATAAACATGAATGTCTTATGATAAATTACAGTTATGGTGGATTTTGGGATGCTCTTTAGAAAGCACTACAAAAGCTGGAAGACAATGGATGTATGTGTTTGTTGTTTTAAATCTAAGCAAAAGAGATGGAAAAAGATGTGTATTGTTCTCTTGAGCTTAGGGTTTTTTTCGTATTGTTTCTCCAAACCCCTAAATTTTATATTTATACATGGAGTTCATAGATATCTCCTACAAATCAGGAGTTATCGTATATATATCTAAATATATTTACATGATTATCTACTTATTTATCAGATAAGATAAATACTAAATAATGGCTGATGGCTTTGGGCCTCTTGCCTCGCTTTGACATCCGGCTTCTAGCTTTGCCAGGTCATCTGGCTTCCTGCTTCTGGACATTCCCCTGCCTTATGGCCTTAAAGTTGTATTCCATTCGAACCAAGGGAATTTCCAAGGCTCAAGTTACTCCCAACAGTTTACCCCTCATTGCGCAGGTTCAATCTGAAGCTGGGGAATAACGTGTTTCCCTTCATGATTTGGCAGGAAGCCATACATTGCTTGGCCATTTGCTAGTATGAACATGCGCCGCTTGAGCTCTTTGGATATCTGCTTGCTTCCAGCTTGAGTATCGTTGATTACGGTTGAGATTTTTGCAGGAAGTCCCTGCTGCTTCCTGGCGTCTTGCTTCTGGCTCCACATCGTTTGAATTTCAAACTCACAAAGTGATGAGAATCTTGGAAACTATTGTGAGAATCCCGGCCGTCCGTTTAGGTGATGTAAGGATTTTTGAAGAAAAGGGGAAGATTGCTCTGAGATATGTGCTCCCTCATCATTACGGGCGTGTGATAGCTTCACTTCTTTCTCTTTATTCTTCAACATTTCACTTTCTTTTCTTCATTCTTGACTTTTTCTCTCTACTTTCTTTCCTTCTTCTTGGGAAAAGCTTTCTTTTGGAATGCACATTCGAGATTTATCCCCTTTAAGATCTAAGGTTAGAATCTTCTTCTCCTTCTGTTTTTTCTTCTTTTAGGCTAGGATCCAAAGGGTATCTTTAGGGTTTAGGGTCCGCTTAGATTCTAGGTTTCTTTCCCCCTTTTCGAACATTAGATCTGAAAAACTCGGACCTTCTCAGGTTGCAATGTCCAACTCCGACGAAGAATTCTTGTTGGAGGTCTCTTCATCCGTCGGTGCCTGGGTCCGAAAGAGGCACCTGATCAGGACTAGTCCCTCTTCGGAGGTTGAAGGATCTTCAGAGGACCTGATGATCCAAGATGTCACCGCAAGACCCCTTCACACTGCTGTGTGTCCTAGTTCTCTGAAGGTGGGTCCCTTCTCCTCTATGGACTCCGAGCTTCTTGAAGGTTGGAAGTATTATTATCCTGTCGAAAGAGGTCTGAGAGTACGGGTGGCCAAGAACGGCGAGAGGGCTTCTAAGAATCTCGGGGATGAAATTTCTATGTACGAAGGTTTCTTCGAGGTTGCAATCAGAGATACGATACCGACTCTGGTGGTGAAGGTCTCAAAGCATTTCAGTATTTGCCCTTCTCAGTTGAACCCACTTTCCTGGAGGATTCTTACTGCTATTCAGGTCCTCAATGAATTCCACGGGCTCGACCTGGGTATCAACGAGGTCCTTTATGCTTACTACTTCTCCCTCTTATCTCCTGGTGAAGAAAGATACTATTTCCACCCTCGGGCTGGTGCTCCTCTGGTCAAGGAGATGGAACAGAGCGAGAGAAAGGGGGCCGCCTTTGCCAAGAACTGGGTACAAAGATTTGTTTTTATGAAAGTTGGGTTGACACCTGGCTTTTCTACCTTCTGGAAGTTCACTGGTAGGTCTAGGATGTTTCACTTTTCATGGTGTTTCGAACAGGTACTAATCTTGTGATCTTTTTGCTTTTGTAGAGGTATCGTCGGAGAAGTCAGAGGAAGGCAAGGAGGGCGCTGAGAAGGATTGGAAGACTCCGATTGGAGAAAGAAGTATCCCATTTCTATTGAGTGAGGAGGCATTAAGGCAAAGCAACATCAGAGGTTTACTTCCTGTTTCCTTTTTGCTTCTGATTTTATCTCTTGCTGACTTCTTTTTGCTTTGGAGAAAATATGGCAGAATCCGGACCCAAGTCGCTGGAGGATTTCAAGAGAGCTCAGGCGACGAGGAAGGTTAAGATCGAGTCAGGGAGAAATCCTCCATAGTTGGTGGAGATCTTGGAGTCTCCTTTTGTTGGGTCTAAGAGGAAAGGGACCCAGAGGGCTTCAGCCTCCACCAAGAATCAGAAAAGTATCCCTGCCAAGATCTCCTCCTCCTCTGCTGGTGTTCTCGACGTGCTCTGGAGTACCTACAAAGCGTTGTCTTCCCTTCAGTTCCTTTCAGCCATCCCAACTCTGATAACCTAGGAATCTTTGATCATGTCCAGAAAGGGATGATTAAGGTAACTAGTCTGCCTTTGTCCTTTGATTGGTCCTCTGCTTTCGGCTGACCTACCTTCTTTATGTTTTTCAGTTGGATGCCTCGCTCTTCCATGCCAAGGATCAAATCGCCACGGAGATGGTTTCTGCTAGAAAGGCCTAGGTGGAAGACTATCTGTCTAAGCTGAAGGCAGAGAAGGAAAGATCTGCTAGCCTGGAGAAGGAGCTGAGGGAGATGAAGGGGATGGCCCATGGGTTAGAGTCTCAAAACCAGAAGGCAAAAGAGAAGGTGCTCTCCATGACACAAGAGAAGATGCTCCTCGAGCAGGAGGTTGCTAGTGTTAAGGCGAAGGTGGCCACATTTGCGGAGGAGATGACCATGGCCGTTAACAGTGCCAAGATCATTGGCCGCCGGGAGATGGAAGAGATTACCTCAAGGGGGAGACTGAGTCTTGGGACCTGGCGGAGGAATTTGAGTTCTACAAGATGGTGGCGATGACGGAGGTAGAAGAACAAGACCTTCTTGTCCCCACCTTTGAAGATGAGCCAGAGATCCCTCCTGCCAAGTCTGATGCAACCTCGATGGATTCAGAGACCAATGTGGACAAGTCTCCTTCCCTGGATCCTCCAGCTGCCTAGCCTCCTATCCCAGAACCATAAACCAAGAACCAAACTAACTTTCCCTTTGATGGATTTTATCTCTTTTTTTTGTTGATGATGATCTGCCCCTGCGTGGGCCTAGTTCTGCCCCTTGTGGGGTTGTTTAAGACTTTTTAAGACTTTGGTAGCCTTCTTGGTCTTAGCTTTGAACTGCTGTTCGTGGCTTTGAACTCATGTTTTGGCCCTTCGTGGCCTTTTTATAAATATTATGTGTTCCTCTACTCCTTTATATTCTCTTCTTTAACAAGCTATTAGTTAGGATATAAAGATAACACTCGTCGTCTGGCTTTTGTAAACCATTCGATTTTTTGACGTCTTGGGTGTTTGGCCTCTAGCTTTTACAACGTCTTAGGAGAACTTGTTATCCTCCTTTTCTAAGATCCTATTTCTTGTCCTTAGACAATAATCGGGCTTTTGGGCGTGTTTTTCACCAGCATAGGCGGCTATTAGCCCTTATTGTTTTGCTACCCGGAGGTAACTTTCGGACTTTGGCACTCTGTTACCGGTAACCGTTTGCTTTTTGGCATTCTGCTACCCGGAGGTAGCCACTTGCTTTTTGGCTTTCTGCTACCCGGAGGTAGCCACTTGCTTTTTCCTTCATTTTACTTCCCGCAGTGAATCAACTTTCAGTCTTATTGATTTTGCTGGTATGGATCTTCCCAGGAAAGAGACCCAACTGCCAGTCTTTTCTTCTGCTTCCCACGTCTAGGTAAGTAGGTATAGGTGATGCTCCTATGCTCAGGCCATACAGCTTTTCGCCTTTGTTATGACCTGGTAAGCAAGGTTAAACAGTTTTCTGCCTTCTCAGCACTCTGCTTTGTGATGAGCCACTCTCTGGTAAGCAAGAATAAGCTTTTCACTTGTGTTTTGGATGGGTACTTTGTTTGTTTACCTCTTATGATGAGGAATAGTTATTCAACTTATTTCCCCCTTGCTTTTGGCTAACTTTCTTGGAAAAGACAACTGTTTTATTGAGTGATATCCGTCCATAGACGCAACACGATTGCAAAAAGAAAGATGTAAGAGAAATCAAAACACTAAAGCCAAAAAGAATGTATATGGTATGCGATCGTCAGGGTCGGAAGCATTCTTTAGAAGAAGTAAGATTTTAGGTGTATCCCGTTCCAGCTATTTAGCTGTACTTTTCCATACCTATCTTGCAACATGTATGCTCATGACCCTCTGACTTCCAAGATCTTGTTTGGTCTTTCCCAGGCTGGCGCGAGCTTGCTTGCGGCCTTGTTTTGGGTATTATCGAAGACTCGGCATAACACCCATTTGCCTTGCTGAAACGTCCTGGTTTGCACCTTCTTGTTGTAGTTTCTTGCTACTTCCTACTGGTATTTCCAGTTTCTTACTCTTGCGGCTTTCCTTTTTTTCAAGGAGATCCAGGGACAAAGCCATCAGCTCTTTGTTTTCCATTGGGGTTAAGAGCTCCGTCATGGCCGTAGGGATGCTGACCTCAGCAGGGGACACTACCTTCGATTCGTAGACAAAGGTGAAGGGTGATCCCCTGTTGCGATCTTGATGTTGGTTCGGTAAGGCCATAGAGTGGCAGGAAGCTCTTCAACTCAGTCGCCTGCGGCTTGATCCAAGCGCTTCTTTAGGAGACTTAGTATGGTTTTGTTCATGGATTCGGCCTGCGGATGTCATGGGGTGGCGAAGCTTACCTTTATGCCCCAATCTTTGCAAAACTTCTTGAAGTTTTTGCTCGTGAACAGTGGGCCGTTATCTTTTACTATTTCTTGGGGCACTCCTAATCGTGTGACCACATTTTTTCAGAGGAACCTTTTGATGTGAACATCTGTAATCTTGCTTAGACCTTCTACCACTACCCATTTGGAAAAGTAATCCGTCACTACCAGGAGGCATTCCATCTTACTAGGGGCCTTTGGGAATTTCCCTACAATGTCAATTCCTCACTTCATAAATGGCAAAGGGGAACTGACGGATTTGAGGTTTTTAGGAGGTAGCTTGGATACTTGTGCATGCGTTTGACATTTATCACAGTAATTGGCTATTAGGAGGGCATCATTGGCCATGGTTGGCAAGTAGTAGCCCATCCTCTTGGCTCTTAGCACTAGAATTTTTTCCACTGAAGTGAGATTCATATTATCCCTCGTGCAATTCCATGAGGACGAAATCAGCGTCTTCTAGCTTTACGCACTTGAGGTAAGGTCTTGAGAATGATCTTCTGTAAAGTTTTCCTCGAATTAGACAATAGCGGGATGCTTGCCTTTTGATCTTGCGGCATTCGCTTCTTTTGTTAGGCAGGGCGTCATCTCTTAGATAGGAAATTATGGGATCCATCCACGTTTCTTCTTCTTCGACGTTGGAGATATGAAGCCCTTCTGCATCTTTATTGGTAGCTGGCCACTAGAGCACGAGCAAGGGTACGTTGACTGGCTCTGTGGTTTTTAAGGGAGAGGCTAAGTTAGCAAGGGCATTCGCGTGCGAGTTCTGTTCCCTGGGAATCTGCGTGAGCTCGCATGCCTTGAATGAGGTGAAAAGCTTCTTAGCTATGGCCAGAAAATTGGTCATACTGACATCTTTCTCCTGATAATCGCCTTGCGTCTGGCTTACGATTAGTAGGGAATCACTGTAGACACGTAGGTTCTCTATTCTCAAATCTTATGCTAAACCTAGTCCTACGATTAGGGCTTCGTACTCGCTTTCGTTATTGGTGGCTTTGAAATTGCACCTTACTGCTCTTGACTCGACTTCTCCTTTTTGTGAAATGAGCACGAGGCCTACTATGGCTCCTTGTATGTTGTTGGACCCTTCCATGTAGAGCATCCATTCTCCCTCGCTTTTATTTTCTTGTTGGATCCTAACTTCATCTTCTGCCCCAGGTATCACCAGTGGGGAAAATTCGGCTATGAAGTTAGCCAAGACTTGCGATTTGATCACCGTGGCAGGACAGAAGATTATCTCGTACTCTCCTATTTCCACTACCCATTCGGCTAGTCTTGCGGATACTTATGACTTGCGGAGTACAAACTTGATGGGGAATGACGTGACGACTACCACTGGTTGAGCCTGGAAGTAAGGATGCAACTTCTTGACCGAGATGACTAGAGCAAGAGCAAGCTTCTCCAAATGGTTATAGCGGGTTTCAGTATCTAAGAGAGTCTTGCTTACCTAGTACATCGGCTGCTGCTTGCTTCCTTCCTCTCTTATCAAGACAACACTTACGGCGTGCTCGGAAACCGGTAGGTAAAGGAGTAGTTGCTGTCCGTCTTGGGCTTAGAGAAAAGAGGCGGCATGGTGAGTTTTTCTTTGAGCTTGATCAAGGCATCCTCTGCCTTCTGACTCCACGCGAATTTCTCCGTGCGTCAGACGACCCTATATAGCCGTTAGCATTTTTCAAGGATTGTTTGTTTGGTGAATAATCCCAGCCGTTGACTTCGTGAGGATCAGAGGAAGAGATTATAGCCGCTGGTGGAGATTTGCAAAGATTTGAGAAGGAATAAAATAGTCGTTGCTTCCGCGAGATTTGCGCCAATGATTGGACGCGTGCGAGTGAGTTCAATTTCTTCTATTTCCTTTTAAACCTCTTCTTTCTTTTTCTTTTGTATTTTAACTTCTTCTTCTTCCTTTCTATGCTAAAACTCTTTGCTCCTGGAATCCTTATCAAGCTTTCCATCCGCGATTTTAAGGTTAAATCCTCTTCTTCCTGCTACTTTTCGCTTCTTTTATGATAGATTCCAGGGATCGACTCTTAGGGTTTCGGATTAGCCTTAGCCTTTAAGCTTTTCTTGCCCCAATCAAGTTTTAGATCCAAGATCAAAACCTTTTTGAACCCAAAAATGACTAGCTCTGGTGAAGAGTTTTCTCCGGCGGCCTCATCTTCCGTCGGTGCTCGCGTTCGGAAGAGGCAACTGATTAGGACTAGCCCCTCTCTTGAGGCTAAAGGATCTTCCGAGGACACGGAGATCCTTGAAGCCAACCCACAACCCTTGTGGTCTGCTGCGGGTCCAGAGCTTCTGAAGATCAACCCTTTCTCCAACGTAAACTCTGAGATCCTGGAGGATTGGAGGCAGCAGTATTCCATCGGAGCAGGTGTCCATTTCAGATTGCCTAGGAAGGATGAGTGGGCTTTTGAATGGCCATGAGATGAGATAGCCGTGTATGAAGGCTATTTCGAGGCCGGAGTCAGGGGTACGATACCGGCCCTGGTGGGGAAAGTTTCAGAACACTTAAACATCTATCCTTCGCAGCTGAACCCACCTTCTTAGAGGATTCTTACCGCTATCCAAGTGCTCAACGAGTTCCATGGGCTGGATCTTGGCATTGACGAGCTTCTCTACTCCTATTATTTCTTCCATGTTCTCCAGGTTGAAGGCCAATACCACTTCCGCCATCGTGTCGGTGCTCCTTTGGTGTTGGAGATAGAAATGGAGGAGAGGAAATGGGCGACTTTCCCCAAGCATTGGGCCCAAAAGTTTGTTTTTATGAGAGTCGAGACTTCTCCTGGATTCTCTACTCTTTGGAAATTCACCGGTAGGTTTAGGATGCTTTTCTTTTTGCTTCTCCCGCCTTGGTCAGTAACCCTCTTCGCCTTTTGTTTTTGCAGAAGTGTCTACAGAGAAATCAGAGGAAGGCAAGGAGAAGGCTGAAGAAGCTTTGGAGATCTCTGCTGAAGAAAGAAGCATCCCGTTACTGCTAAGTGAAGAAGCATTGAGCCAGAGCAGTATAAGAGGTTTGCTCCTTACTTCTTACTCCTTTAGTTTATTTCTTTCTTAGCTAAATTATTGGCTGAACTTTTGCCGTTTTGCAGGAAATATGTCAGGATATGGGTCTAAGGCGTTGGAGGACTTTAAAAGGCTCAGGCGGCGAGAAAGGCAAACTTGGCGGCGAGAAAGGAAAACTTGGCGTCTGGGAGCTAGGCTCCAGAGGTGGTGGAAACCTTGGAATCTCGCTCTGCTGGGTCCAAGAGGAAAGGGACCCAAAAGGCGACTGCCTCCAGCAAGAAGCAGAAGGGTCCTCCTGCCAAGAAGTCCTCCTCCTCTGTCCGCGATCTTAATGGCACCCTGGAGCACCTGAAGAGCTCCATCTTTCATGCGCTCCCTTTGAGTCCTCATAGCTCTGATAATCTGGGCATCTTTGACCAGGTCCAGAAGGGAATGATAAAGGTAACTGGCCTACCTTTGGCTTCCGGGTGATATTTGACTGTTTCCTTTTCTTTAGGCTAACCTTCCTCCTCTTTGTTGTTAAGCTAGCTGCTTCTCTCTTCCATGCCAATGATCAGATCGGCCTGGAGGTGATCTCTGCAGGGAAGGGCCAGGTAGAGGACTACCTCGCCAAGCTAAAGGCAACAAAGGACAAGTCTCCTGGCTTGGAGAAGGAGCTGAGGGAGATGAAAGAACTGCTCTGGGGGCTAGATTCGGAGAAGGAGAAGGCGGTAGAGAGGGGTCTCAGCCTGACTAAGGAGAAGGCAAAGCTGGAAGAGGAGCTTGGCAACCTGGACGCCCAGGTGGCCACCTTCAGGGAGGAGATGTCCATAGTCGTCAACGGTGCCAGGATCATGGGGCGCTAGGAGATGGTTTGAGACTACCTCAAGGGTGAGGCCAAGTCTTGGAACTTACAGGAAGAGTTTGTGAGTTATAAGATGGTGGTAATTGCAGAGGCATAAGAGAATGGTCTCGAAGCTCCCACCTTTGAAGATGAACCAGAGATTCCTCATGCCCTGGCTTCTACACCCCCTCAACGAACTCTGCTCCAAATGTTGAGAAGTCTGCCTCTCTTAATCCTCCAGTTGCCTAGCCTCCAGACCCAGAATCAATAAACAGGTTGTCCTCCCCTTCTGGGATTTATTTTCTTTTTTGCTGATGGCATGTCCCTGCGTGAGCCTACTCCTGCCCCTTGTGGGCTTTGTAATGACCTTTATGGCCTTAGTGGCCTTAAATCTTTGGTGGCCTTCTTGGCTATATTTCTGTTTGTCCTTTGGAGCTTAAAACTCGTATTTCGGCCCTTTGTGGCCTTCTATGAATATTTCTCTAGCTCTTTGTTGTCTTCTTGCCTTAACATATTCTTGACATAGATTTAGAGATGACGTTCATTGTCGATGCTTTGGCAGGCTTTTTATCATTAGCACCCTGACCGGCTGGCTTTTAGCAGCTAGCCTCTGGCCTTTGCATCTTGACCGTTGGCTTCTAGCTATGAGCCTCTAGCCTTCTATCGACACTCTGGCTGTTTGACTTCTAGCATATTGGCCTCTAGTCTTTGTCGTGTCTTGCGAGAGTTCTTGAGTTCCAAGTCAGGATAATCTCATTATCACTCTTATTTTTGAGGGAGTTCTGCTTCTTGCCCAATGCTTAGGTTCTCAGGACGCGTTTTTGACCTCTTGATACCCGGAGGTATCTTCTGGCTTATTGGCATTATGTTACCCGAAGGTAACAACTAGCTTGCGTCTTTGGCCTCTTGATAGTCGGAGGTATCTTATGGCTTTTTGGCATTCTGTTACTCGGAGGTAACCACTAGCTTGTGTCTTTGGCCTCTTGATACTCGAAGGTATCTTCTGGCTTTCTGGCATTCTGGCATTCTGTTACCCGGGGGTAACCACTATCTTGCGTTTTTGGCCTTTTGATACTCGGAGGTATCTTCAGGCTTTTTGGCATTTAGTTACCTGGAAATAGCTGTTTTTGCATTGCTGCACTCTGCTTCCTACAGTGAAGGCACTCTCAGTCTTATTGGTTTTGCTGGTATGGACCTTCCCTGCAAAGGGGTCCAAGTTCCATACTTTTCTTCTACTTCCCACGTCTGGGTAAGTAGGTATAGGTGATGCTCCTGTGCTCAGGCCAAATAGCATTGCGTTTACTGCGACCTGGTAAGCAAGGTTAAGCTATTTTTGCTTTCTGCTCATCACTTTGCTTTCCGATTAGTCACTCTCTGTTAAGAAGAATAAGCAATTTTTTCTCTTGCTTTCTTTCGGGTATTTTCCCTTGTTCAAGCAGAGTTTCTTTTTTTAAGTTTTTCGCTTTTGTTTTGGAAGGGTATGTTGCTTAAGTTACTACTTTATTGAGGAGTAGTCATTCAACTTATTTGCCCTTGCTTTTAACAAAATTTTCCCGTGAGAAAGCAGATGTTTTATTGATTGGTATTCGTCCTTGAACGTAGCATGATTACATAAAAATATGTAAAAGAAATTAAAAATCCAAAGCAGAAAAATGTATTTGGGGTATGGTTGTCCAGGTTAGGGGCATTCTTTTAGAAGAAGTAAGACCTTAGGTGTAACGCGTTCCACTATTTGTAACTTGTATGTCCTGCTCCTTTAACTGTACTTTTCTGTACTTGTCTTGTAACTTGTATGCCCTGCTCCTTTAACTTCCACTATTTGGTACGGTCCTTCCCAGCCAGGCGCCAGCTTACCCTCGCCCTTGTCCCTGGTATTCTCAAAGACTCGGTGCAACACCCATTCTCCTTGTTGGAACGTCCGGGTTCGTACCTTCTTGTTGTAGTTGCGAGCTACTTCCTGTTGGTACTTCTAGTTTCGGATTCTTGCGGCTTCCCTTTTTATGTCAAGGAGGTCCAGGGACAAAGACATCAACTCTTTGGATTCTTGCAAATTCCCTTTTTCGTAGGGGCACTGAATTCAGCGGGGGACACGACCTCTATTCCGTAAACCAGGGAAAAAGGTGTTTCCCCTGTTGAAATCTTAATGCTGGTTCGACATTTCCATAGGATAGCCAGAAGCTCTTCGACCCACTTGCCTTTGGCGTCGTCCATCCTCTTTTCATAAGATTGACTATTGTCTTGTTGGTGGATTTGACTTGCCCGTTGCATTGTATATGTCTCGAAGTTTCAAAACTTAGTTTTATGCCCCAATCTTTGCAAAACTTCTTTAAGTTTTTGCTTGTGAATTGCGGACCATTGACTGTAACTATCTCTTGAGGAATTCTGAATCGTGTTACCACGTTCTTCCAAAGGAACCTCTTGATTTGGACATTCGTCATCTTGCTCAAGGCTTCTACCTCCACCCACTTAGAGAAGTAGTCTGTAACTACCAAGAGGTCCTCCAGCTGTCCGGGAGCCATCGGGAAATTTCCTACGATGTCCATTCCCCACTTCATGAATGGCCATGGAGAACTTACAGATTTGAGGTTTTCCGGGGGTAGCTTGGATACTTGCGCATGCTTCTGGCATTTATCACAGTACTTGGCCATCTGGAGGGCGTCATGAGCAATTGTAGGCCAATAGTAGTATGCCCTCTTGGCTCTTAGTACCAAGCTTCTTCCACTAGAGTGGGACCCGCATTCGCCTTCATGTAATTCCTTGAGGACTAGATCTTCATCCTCCAACTTTACGCAATTGAGGTATGGGCCTGAGAAAGATCTTATATAGAGTTTTTCGTGAATCAAGCAATAACGAGATGCTTGCCTTTTGATCTTACGACATTCACTCCTTATACTGGGAAGGACGTCATCCTTTAGGTAGGAAGTAATGGGCGTCATCCAGGTTTTCTCTTCTTCAATGTTGGAGACTTGAGGCCCTTCGGCATCTTCGCCAGAAGCTGGCCATTGGAGAACCAGCAATGGTACGCTAGTTTGCTCCGCAGATTCTAGGGTCGAGGCCAGGTTGGCCAGGGCGTCCGCATGCGAATTTTGTCCCCTCGAGATCTGTGTGAGTTTACATGCTTTGAACGAATAAACGAGCCTCTTGGCTATGGCCAGGTACTTGGTCATGCTACCGTCTTTTGCTTGGTAGTCACCTTGCGTCTGGTTTACAATCAATTGGGAATCACTATAAAATTGCAGGTTTTCTATTCCCAAGTCTTTTACTAAGCTGAGTCCTGCAATTAAAGCTTCATACTCACTCTCATTTTTGGTGGCTCTAAAGTTTCATCTTACTGCTCTTGGTACCACTTCTCTTCTTGGTGAGATGAGCACGAGGCCTACACCTACCCCTCGTATGTTGTTGGATTCATCTACATAAAGTTCCCGTTCCTCTTCGCTTTTATTTTCTTGTTGGATCCTAACCTCTTCTTCTGCCCCTGGTACCATCAGCGGGGAGAATTATGTTAAGAAGTCTGCCAGGACCAGTGATTTGATCGTCGTGACAGGGCGGAAGATCACATCGTACTCGCCTACTTCCACATCCCATTTGGCCAGTCTTACGGATACTTCTGGCTTATGGAGTACTGGCTTGATAGGGAAAGATGTGACGACTATAACCGGGTGAGCCTGGAAGTAAGGACGCAGCTTCCTGGCCGAGACGACCAAGGCGAGAGCCAGTTTCTCTAGGGGACTATAGCGAGTTTCGGTGTCGAGCAGGGACTTGCTTACGTAGTACACCGAACATTTCTTGCTTTCTTCTTCTCTGCCAAGACGGCACTTACGGCATGCTCAAAGACGGCCAGGTACAAGAGATGAGGCTCTCTGTCTTAGGGCTTTGAGAGAAGAGGTGACGTTGTGAGATATTCCTTGAGCTTGACTAGGGCATCTTCGGCCTCTTGGTTCAATTCAAATTTCCCCGTGAACTTAAGGGTTTCAAAGAATGCATGCGATTTGTCGGACAACTTAGATATGAATCTACTCAAGGCGGCCATTCTTCCGGTAAGCTTTTGAACGTCTCGTGGAGTTTTGGGCGAAGGGATTGCCTGAATCGCCCTGATTTGCTCCAAGTTCGCTTGAATGCCCCTGTATGTAACTATGTACCCCAAAAATTTCCCAGAGCTTACTCTGAATGAACACTTAGAGGGGTTGAGCTTGATGTTGTCCTTCCTCAAGGTAGAGAAAGCTTGTTGCAGGTGGGCTATGTGGTCTTCCGCATCCAAGGACTTGACCAACATGTCGTCTATATAGACTTCCATGGTCTGGCCGATTTTGTCTGCGAACATCATGTTGACTAACCTCTGATAGGTGGATCCTGCATTCTTCAATCCAAAAGTCATGAAGGACGTCTTTTCCTGGTCGTCTAGATGCATGAGTATTTGATTGTACCCGGAAAAGGCATCCATAAAGCTCATTAACTGGTGTCCAGCTGTGGCGTCCACAAGCTTGTCTATATGAGGCAGCGGGAAAGGATCCTTAGGGCAAAACTTATTTAGATCCGTGAAATCTATGCAAAACCGCCACTTGCCGTTCTTCTTTCGGACCACGACGACGTTTGCTAGCCAATCTAGATAGTGGACCTCTCTAATGAACCCATCCACTAGGAGGTTTTTGACTTCATCGTTGATGATCTCGTCTCGTTCAGGCGCGAACTTCCTCCTTTTTTTCTCACTGTTAGGTACTTGGGGTCCACTTGCAGCTTATGTACTATGACTTCCGGGTCTATTCATGGCATGTCCATGTGGGACTATGCGAAGCAATTTGCATTGGATCTAAGAAAGTTTATTAGCCTCTGGCGTATGCCTTCTTGCAACCTTGCCCCTATTCTGAGGTTTCTGCCTTGCTCTCCGAGTACCAGAGGAACATCATCCAGCTGTTCCACCTCCGGCTCTTCAGTGTGCAATGCGGGAAGTGGTTTCTATCATTTCTATAAAGGAGCAGTCTTTCCTTTCAAGGTGGTCTGATAGCACGATCGGGCATTTTCTTAATCACCCTTGATCTCTTTGATTCCCCATTGGGTTCAAAATTCGAGTACTTGGTGCAGGGTTGACGTCACGGCTCTTATCTTGTGTATCCAGGATTTGCCCATGATCATGTTATAGGCGGAGGGATAACCTATGACAGAAAACTTTGTGGACAAGTTGATCCCTCCGGCGCACACTGGAAGTGCTATCTCTCCAATGGTTTGCTTGACTTCTCCACTATAGCCCACCAACGGCGTACTCTTCTTGATGAAGGCTTCCTGGGTCAGACCTAGGTCTGTGTATGCTCCCAGGAAAAGTATGTTCGTGGAGCTCCCATTGTCGAAAAGTACTCTCTTCACCAAACAATTCGCCATCGATAACGAAACAACCAATGCGTCGTGGAGTAGAGTCAGGATCCCATCTTGTCATCTAGCCGTGAAACTTGTGGCTTCCTGGCTAAGATTCGGGCGATTGACTTCCGGTGTGCCATGATTGTTTTTCTCAAGCCTTGTGCTTTTCTTCGCAGCGGCATGCGTGATGCCACTTATCTCCGATCCTCCAAACATGACATTGATCACCCCTATCATGCCTTGGGGAATCCAGCGCTTGACGGCCTGCTGGGACTCCTTCGTCCTGGTTGTCCAGCATCTCCTTTGCTTTTTTGGAGAGGAATTCTCGTAGGTGTCCATTCTTGAGCAGCTCGTTGACTTCTATTCTTAAGGATATGCAATCCTCCGTTCTGTGACCGTGGTCAATGTGGAAGGCGCACCATTTGTTCGGATTCCGGCGATGGTCGGGTGACCTCATCTTCTTGGGCCATTTGACTTGGCCTCCCATCTTCTTCAGGACTCCTACCAGCTCCGCGCTCGATATTGATAGGTTGGATATGTCCGGCCAAGTATGTACCGGCAGGAATCTCTTGCCATCCGGCTTTCCTAGAGGCTTGTGTCCTTTGGCTCCCTTCTCTCCATCCTCTCTGGCAGGTCTTTGGTAGGGCTTGTCATCTCTAGCCGTCTTCTCGGTCCTCATGACCTGAGATTCTTGCCTGGCAAGCAGATCTTCTTCCCACTTGATTTGCGCCTGGGCGCGGGAGAGCACGTCTTCCATCGTTGTGCATTAATATTTAGTGAGCTCCTTATACAGATTACCATCAGGCAGAAGTCCTCTCTTGAAGGCAGAAATCACGGTGGCAACACTGCAGTTTGATATGGTGACCTTCTGATTGTTGAAGCAGTGAAGGTAGCTCCCGAGTGGTTCTGCCTTACGCTGCCTGATCTCATAAAGGTTATCAAAGGATTTGGGAGTCACTTTGCTACTAGAAAATTGCTCCAAAAACAGGTCAGTCAGATGAGCAAAGGATCTTATGGTTCCAGTTGGAATCGATATGAACCATTGCAAGGCGGCCCCTGTCATGCTTGATTTGAATCCCTTGCATATGGCAGCCTCCTTGTGGTCCTTATGGATTGCCACAGTAAGCATCTTTTGCTTGTACTGCGCGATGTGATTGTTCGGGACGGAAGTCCTGTCGTACGGCTTAATGAATGGGAAGATGAACTTCTTTGGCATGTCATTGAGTGCGATCTTTTTTGAAAGGGAGTGTCCGCATTAGAGCTTAGGGCACTTTTCCTCAGAGGAGGTGCAAAACCTGGAAGTCATTCGATCACCGACTGCAACGCCTGAAGCTTGCTGGAGAACATCTGCTCCAGTTGTCTGACCTCATCAGAGAGTGGGGCTAGGCCTGCGGCTTGCGGCTCTCCTATGTCCATTACGTCTTTTTGCTCTTGAGCAAGGTTTTGGTCCTCTTGGGCTCATGTTGCTGTTGGGTTTCCTCTTTCTCCAAGGTTATTGGTAGGAGGAGTTTCTGTTGCGCGATTGTTTAAAGGAAACAAAAGGCAACGAAGCTTTAAAATTTATAAAAGCCCGTTTCCTAACAATCACACAATCCGCAAGTGGACGAATATGTCATTGTAGTGCTTTGGGGTCGAACCACAAGGAGCAAAAATAAGATAGATAAGTTCAAACTTTAAGAATCCACAAGCGTTCTTAAGCTAAGCGAATATAAAAAGGGGGTTTTGGTTTTTGTGATTAAAGGAAATCAAATCAAGAAAACATAAGTACTCAAGGAAAGTAAAGCATAAAAGTAAAGCCTTAAATAAATAAACGAGTAAAGGCAATAAGATAGAGATGGATCTTGGGATGATGGTTATAAGTTCGGGTTTCAATCTAGAGGTGTGATGAACTTTGGATAAGGCTTTATTAAAGGATCTAGCTATTTCTAGACCAAGGATCCCTTTTTTGTCGATCAACCCACTCTCGTGACGGAAATCTATTCACCTATACACACTACAAGGCTCAACTCTTGTTTGTTGCCTATGTAAGCATGTAAGTGATAGTGAGTCTCAAACCCTTATAGCCATTTAACACCTTGGGGTCCCTAAAGGGAAACTACTCTCATAGCTCAAGGTGAAAAACATAGATATAGTTCTCACAAGAATTTCATTGAACACTTTCTAGGCGTCAATGAACAAGCAAATGGTTTTAAAAAACTAAACTAGACCTAGTAGAAATTATGCTAAGATCTAGGCTAATCATCCATCACAACCCTAGATCTATCCTAGCCTAATCAATGATCCGATTTAGTGGCTAAGTAATGGTATAACAAGAGAAATCAACAACAACTCAACCTCATGACTATGGAATCAAAGGTTGAATTAATATCACTCTCATGGCTAAAAGTCATAATTGCAAGCTAACATATTTCACTCACGCTCTCGCTTTGTTGTGATCATTTAGCAAGCAATCATTAAGAACCATTTCACTTTGTCACCAATCTCCCTAGCTATCAACTCTCGTTGGCTAAGCTAAGTTTGGCATACTTTAGGCTCTCCAAGACATTTCATCGAACACCTCTCGGGCGTGAAATGTATACATGTCAAGATCTAGTTTTTACTCTAGATCTAGCATTAAGAACAACTAAACCATAGAGATCTAAGTCCTATCCATCACTAAACACCATTCCCTAACCAAAAATCATCTCAAATCCACCATCCCAAAGATCCAAGAAAAGACTACTCACACATCATATGAGAAAAGAGAGAAAAGATGAGAAATATAAACATGATTTAATAGATATAAGATTTGAGATACAAGAGAGACTCTTGATCTAAAAGATCAAGAGAATCAACTTAGAGCATCAAATAAAAGTGTTAAGAAGTAGATATAATAGTTTTAAAAAGGATCCTCTTGTTCTTGGAGGCTAAAGGGGTATTTATACTAAAGAGAGTTTGGAAGAAGCCCTTAAAAAACGGTATTTTCGGGCTATATTGTCAGCGCTCGACCCATCTAGTCGATGGGAGTCTACCCAGGGTCGATGGCTGGCAACCTAAAGAGGAGAATGCATGATTTTCTGCCCAGGTTGGTGGCCATCGATCCTGGGTAGCTGGCCATCGACCCAGGGATCGATGGGAGACAACCTTGGGCAGCTCTTGATGTTCCTTGCTTCTCTTTGATGCCTAGATGATCCCCATCTCTTCCATAGTTTTTTGTCCCTCTACTCCATTATTTCTTAGCCTCAATCCCACCTTGAATCCATGCCTAGAGTCTCAATAGATCCATCCGTAGTTGCACCTACAAAATTCAAAGTAAATGCATGCAAATGCAAGATATGCCTAAACTAGACTCTAGACTCAATCTAATGCATTCTAAGACTAAAATGACATATATACAACATAAAAGTGGATGAAACTAAGCTAAAATGAACCTAATTATGCATGAAAATATATACACATGAACATCCCCGGACTTGTCCTTTGCTTGTCCTCAAGCAAACAACAAAGACCAATCCCAGAAATGAGGTTTGCAAATGGGAACTCAAAACCAAGATAGGAAAAGAAATGCCTTATGCCTAATGTCCACAAGACAAGTAAAATAGTGCAAAGATCATCTAAGAGCCTAAGTACTTGTCCAATATCATCACAAGACAAACTCTTAGAATCTAAGCTAAGCATTCATAGACTACCTCATCGCCAATTCCTTTTTACATTCAATTAAACATAGGTGTGAGTTCTTTATTTATGGGAAATGCATCTCATCCATTTGGTTTGGAGTTCAAAGAAGGATTTAATGTAAAGAAGTATAAAAAGAAGAGGGTTCACTCGATTTTTAGGCTGGTTTCTCTCAAACAAAAGTAGTGCAAGACACTAGGCAAAAGCAAGGTGGTATGCCGAACAATTTATGCATACAGAGAATTTATTTCCTCTAATTTTTCCCACCCATTGCTTGCTAAAGATCTAGACACTTACTTGATATTTTTTACCTAACCACACTCATTCTTTTTCTTTCTTTTTGTAGACAACTAGAGATTCTTTGTCTTTTAAACTCATAAGCTACTAACCTTCTTTTGATTTTAAGAGCCACTATCTAATCACTTGGATTCTTGTTTCTTTTTTAAGGTGGACTCTCTAAGCTTTTAGATTTTTTTTTCTAAGGTTAGAGCTTCAACTTATTACTAATCTCTAGTGTCTTTTTCTTTACTTCTTTTTTTCTTATCTTTTTCGATTTTCCTTCTTTCTTTTTCTTATTGGAGCAACCTATGATCATTTAAACACTAAGGAACATCTACTTGACTTAATATTCACAAACCATACCCAAGACTAGCAAACCCAAAACCACTAAGATTTTCCCCTCCTATACTCTAGCTAACCTTAAAATGAGGCTAACTCTAAGGAAGTATCCTCTTTGTTGTTCGACTTCATTTCACTCGGGATGTTGCCCGTGTGCACTTTCCTAAAGAGGCCTCACATTTAGAAATGATAGGGGGTTTTTAAGGAAAGGTTTAAGGGTTCATAAGGGTAGGTTACTACTCTAAAGAGGAGAATAGCCATTTGAGCTAAGATAGAGTGGTTTAAAAGGTTAGAACATAGCTCAAATGTGATGAATTCCCATGGTCAAATATGACAATGCCCATAAACAAGATATTAGAATTCATTAAAATGCAATCTTAGTTAAGAATTGACTTTAAAGATAATCTACTTCAACTTTCGCAAAGACCTTAAAGTGGTCAATTCCGATTACGAATTTTCCTAAGACTAAAAGCGGTCTAGGCATTATTTTACTTCTAATGAGGGCATTATTCATTAAGAAAAACTTAACCATCTATGAGATATTATCATCATTGTTCCCTATGCAAAATGCAATCCTATATGCTCCTATAAACTAGATATTCACAAATGTATGCAATCTATATGAAAATTTTGAAAACAAAATGAAAATGTTTTTTGTTTTTCGAAAATTTTTCAATTTTTTTGGTTTCTTGTAAATCATAGTTATCTACAATGCAAGACTCAATATGCATGAAGTGAAAAGGAGAACATCAAAACTAAAAATATTATTAGGACTAAGCCCCTCCCCCGGACTTAAATTTCACCGTCTCGGTGAATCCTAAGCCGTGAGAGTGATTAACACAAAAAACACACAAATGAAAAATATTCAATGGTATTAACAATGGGAAATGTAGGTGTACCTTTTAGACAACTCATATGTATGAGTGTCTCGATGAATCGATGGATGGCTCGGGGTCTTTGTTATGAAGCTCTTGGTGGTATCATTCTTCGCTCCGTCCATGTTGGGTATGATAATCACATGACTCTTTGTGATGGTGCCATTGGTTTAGTGTCTACACTTAAGAATGTAAACAAAGTGAATATAAAAATTTAAAGAGCACAATGAAACAAGCAAAAATTATTCGACTTTAAATCGAATAGAACATTTAAGTACAAGTAATCATATGATTCGATATTGAGCAATTCCCTAATGCTACTTCATGATCCTAAATGCAATGTACTTATGCAAAACCAAAATACCATCATTCCAATACATATATTTTCGGCCATTAAGGTGTTTTAAGCAAGAGTAAGCATTTGATTTTTCAC